>JAVDPK010003081.1:113188-124788 GCA_034780415.1 Cichlasoma orientale | reverse complement strand
CACACACACACACACACACACACACACACACACACACACACACACACACACACACACACACACACACACAGCTCAAATCAAACCATTTAGATTGAACTCGAAAGCACTGCACATTAACACAATGCACAGACTGTTCCGTTCTCTCTCACAGGCTATAATCCTGTTTCCACAATGGACCCCTCACTCTGCACTTGTTTTCCTCCAGAGGATAATCATAGCTCTCTAGGCACACATACACACACTGCTCTGAAACTGTTGGGGTTTTTTCCTAACACAAACATACATGTATGCAGCAGAGTAACCAGTGCAGAGTGAACTATGACTTGTTTTCCCATTACCAGTCCACCCGGATGAAGAGATGGTCTGAGACCTTGCGTGGCTGCTCTGGTCAGAAAGTCTAATAGAGAGACGCCACTTAATTCTCTGATCCACTGACCAGGAATCAATTTCCAGCTCACAGTCTGCGTCGTGCCATCAACGTGTTAAAATGGCAGCCGTTACTGAGGTCAGACGGCATCTTTCACAGGCACAAACTCAGCCTTTGTCAGTGGTTATGTTGTACTGCAGAAGTCTGCTTTTGTTTTTCCTTCTGTTTGCTTCACCCTGAGCGACTTCACAGTTACTTTAACTGCCGTGAAACTCGGGAATGTATGACTGAGAATAAGCCAACAGGTGAATGAACCTGTCTTAACATGGTTACAGTTGTCCAGCATCGGGAATCAGTAATACTTAAGTCTTTTACAAAAAAAAGTCTCCAGCCATACTAAAATCTCTACGAATCTTTACTTGATATTGTACTTTTTTATCATGTTGGCACCTCAGCAGTATTATGTTTACCTGGTTTGTTACAGTCTTACAGCTTATTAACATTTCACTCTTTAGCTGTGATTCATTTTTTCAGGGACTAATTCAACGAAAGCAAGTGTAGCCACAGCCTCATAGTTTAAGTCTCCATGCTACAGAAAAATAATTTTTTATCCAAAACTTCTCCAGAAACCACGTGAACGTGGCACACATACATTTTCTTCATTTCACCTATACACGCTGCTAAGTGCCCATTAATTGTAAAGTGGAAACCTCCAAGGCTGGAAATGACCTGCTTTATGAAACCAGCAACCTTAGAGCCATAGCTTTCCAGTCTATTATATAAACTAGTATGTAGGCAGTACCCTTCATAATAATTATAAGGATTAAGGAATCCTGCATTAAAGTTGTATTAAGAGCTGTAGTTACAATTATTGCAGGCATGTTGGCTCTGAATGACAGGTGGGTGCCAACTAGTTGTCAGGTGTCACTAATTCAAGTCACTCACCTGTTTGGATTTTGTTAAGGCTTAAAGTTAAAGAAGTGGCCACTCTGAGTGATGTGTGCAAACACAGGCAGCTGTAGCCGGTGGACGTATGCTAAACCTCACCCCAGCTAATCAGACCCACTGAAATGACCGCTCCACTCTGTGTTTGACACCTTCGTGTGCATTTTTCATGGAAATATCTGAACAATAATGCTGTTATTTGTACCACCAGATCATTCCAAAAGTCCAGGTTTCAGCATCAATGCAATTTTAGTATTTCATTAAGTAATAAATGAGTTATTTTTGCACTAACTGGAAGACGTCTGTGTCTCTGTGATGCACCCGTACAGTCAATGGATGCAGATTGCTAAACAAGCTTCATACGGTTAGCTGATAACTTCTCATTCAACCTCTCATCCAAATGCAGCCACTTATGACTCCAAAAGCAAGACAGACATAAAGCTAAACAGCCTCTTTTAAACATGCATCACTACTCAGTGTGCTGAAAAATGACATGAAGAGCACAACTTGATCAGACCACGTTTTGCAAGTTATAACTGAATGCAAGTTCTCAAAGGGTTCCCAAACTTTGTTTTTTTTTTTGCATATATCTACACAGCCAGTTACCCAACTCTCATTCTTGTGTCCTGCCAGGTGCACATACAAATGCATACTTGCCTCCTTCTAACAGTAACAAATATAACTGTAAGTTATCAATTATATTCACACCAGGGAAGGACGCAGAAAACACCTAAGCGCCTCTTAGAAGCAAAGGATCTAGTAGAAAATGAGATAATTTCCTTCCAGTAGAGAAAATTGTTTCAGTCCAGCAAAAGCCCGCAGGCTGCACAAACCAAGCTCAACCGCACACTGAGCCTTGGCGAGCAGAGATATAAAGCTGTGAAATGCTGACAAGACAGAACAGCAGCTCTCACAGCTTCCATATCTACCACTTTAGAGATATTAGCAGTACCAGCCAGCCGCCATCATCAGCCGACCCACTACATTTTCCCTCCAACCTGCCTGACCGAGGATCACCACAGTGGAGCACGGGGCCATTTTTTTTTTTTTTTTAAATGAGGACAATTTGATTTTGTTATTACTGATGAGGACTGAGATTCCCTTAGTGAGCATTAGAACATTCATAATCAGCAGTTAGGTCTCCAGCAGCTAACCTGAAGTAATTATTGTCTCAAAATAAAAATGGAAGGCAGGGGTGATTTTTTTTTTTTAAGGAAAAAAATAAACTAGATATAGAAATGACCTTAATATTATTTCTCTCTCTGGGCATTTCCAATAAGAATATTGCATCGGAAGGTTTGATAAAAGGATTATGTGGCCAGCTTTATGTGGCTGGAGTCAAATCTGGATATGGAAGGAGAGCTTTTTTTTTGATTGAATAATTCTTGTTTCCTTTCTGCCAACCTAGCAGTCCTCTTTGGGGAAAGTAAAAATCAGCATTATGCCAGATTTAAACATGTGTCCTGACTCTCTGTAGAAGTAAGTCTGCCAATATTGTACGTCTGACTACCTGCCTACTGTACATGTTTGAATGTTTCCACGTGTGCCCGCGGCTGCAGAGAGAGATGATGACTGTATTTCTGGTTGCTGACAGCATTTCAAGCAGAGTTCCTTGCATTAGGGGTCATAAATGTGTAAATAACAGACCTTTTTTAAAAAAATAAAACATTCGATTTAGTACTGTAGTCTGTCTTTTATCCAGAATCTAAGTCTCAGTTCGATTATTCCGTAATTGGGAGCAGAAACCTGCAGTAGCACGGGTTTAGAATTCATATGTATTAAGTCTCACTAAGATTTTTTACTATATCCATATTATTTGAGTTTATGATTGCACTGTTTGATGGTACTTAGCTTTGTACAATTAAGTTTTTTTAATGTTCATAAATAAACACAGTAAGACGTTTCGATAAGTCTTCAACATTCTGCCACTGCAACATTTTCAAATTAAATGCACGATAAAAGAAATTAACTTGCCAGAAAATACTTATGTTTGGGTCAGTCAGGGTTACTGAGTTGCAGTATTTGACGCATGACAACTGAGCAAAAAGAAAATTCAATTTATGAATAAATTTTGATTTAATTCCGATTTAAACTGTTCAAATAACAGAGTATTATTCATCTGCTGTTATCGGGGCATAATCAGCCATCAGAGCAGGCTGCTGTTAAGGCGTTTGACCCCAGAGTTTAGTTATCATAACAGGGTTGTGACCTCCTGACCTGCAGTCATTACTGCTGTCTCTTCCAATCAGCTCTCCAAAGCTCTAAAAAAAAAAGCCCTCCGGGAGCAAATAGGCTGCTGGAGTAGAGGTGACATTCGAGTTATGTATGCGCGTTGGTACTGCTAGAGCACAGGCCTGCTGCTGTATGTGTGTGTTGTTGTTGCGCTTCATTACTTATGAGGACCGAGACAGTCTCACGGTCATAGAAAAATGAGGAAAACACACCTAAAGATGTTTTTTTTCCCATGTTCTTCACTTCTTGCAGAGCTTAGTTTAACATTTCTGTTGACCGTAAGGATTAAGATTAGGTTGAGGTTGGCAATGGATTTGAATGTCGGGTAGTTTGTGCTGGGACTTTGACTTTAGGTAAATATAGGAGGGTTTAGAAAAGTTGGGTTTAAGCCAACACACAGTACTGTGCTAAAGCCTTGAGCCACCCCTCGTTTCTTTATATGCTAGGAAAATGGAAAATAGGTGCAACAATTTTTTGAAATGTGCAAACATACATGGGAATACAGTATATAAGGCAAAAACAGAGTTTGTCAATAGTCAATCTTTGGTGTGACCGCCTTTATTCTTCAACACAGCCTGAACTCTCTTAGGCAGCTTTCTTGTAATTCCTTTAAGTAGTCTGCAGGAACAGTTCTCCATCCTTCTTGAAGGACACTGAAAGCTCTTCTGTGGATGTTGGCTGCCTTTTGTTCTGTTCTCTGTCAAGACACTGTTTCAGTAATGTTGAGGTCTGGGCTCTGTCAGTGGTCCTTATTTGTTTAATTTGTTTTGAATGATCTTGGGTTAGTTGGGCAGCATTTTTCAGTAAGTATGCAGATGACTCTACCACTCTAGTTAACAACATGGCAATAACACGTATCCTGCGATATGTGACATAAAGCAATACGGTAGTATAACTATATTAGGGGTAACTCTGCAGGCTAACTGTAAATTTAGTTTGCATGTTAAGACCAAGCTTTATAAAGCCAATAAGTGTCTAATTATTATTAGGAGCTTTCATAAGGAAGCTGGAACCAGATCACCTTTTTATTTCATTGTTCTTATTAAATTACTTTACGGTCTACCAGTGATTGCTGCTAGTCAGTCTGATCTTACTATTATGCAACAATTTTTAACTAGATGTTTTAAAAGATGCTATACTTCAACTCATTTTGATATTTTTAGTCTCCTTGAAAAAACGTGTCCACCGATTGTTTAATGAACTTAATGTCACAGAACATCCATTATTCAGCTTCTGCACGCCTAAGGAATATAGTAGATCCGGTGTTATGCCGAAGATGAGCACAGAGCATTTTAGGAAGTTTTTTTTTTTAACAGATTCATTTTTAAGTCTAAGTTGATGTAACTTTTTTTTTTTTTTTACATTTAGGCATTCTGTCATTTATATTGTTAAAGTTGTCTTTTTTTATCTTGTGAATAAAGACATATTATCATTATTATTATTATTATTATTATTAATATTAATCCATGACTGAGAGCGTTTATTGTGTGTTTTTCTATCCAAGTATGCTTTTACTGCATTGGCAGTGTGTTTGGGATCACTGTCATGTTGAAAAATGTTGCAAATGGTATTGCACAGTGGATCAAAATCCGATGATAATTATCTGCGTTCATAATTCCATCAATTTTGAAAAGATCCCCAACACCACTGGCTGAAATGCAGCCCCAAACCATGACAGAGCCTCCACCATGTTTTACAGATTGTAGACCAGACTCTCTGTCTATAATCTGTTTACAAATTATGGCATCTAAACTGCTTATGCTCCCATCTTGTAAAACTGTGTACCTAAAGAATTATTATCAAAAACTGGAAAAAAGATACAGACGAAAGAAATGACAGCAACCAGACTGACTAGCAGCAATCAAAAAGTACAGACATTCTGTACTTAAGTATAAGTACAAGTTTAAAATACTCTGGTTGTTGTTGTTGAAGTACAGATTCAGCTTCTTTACTCAAGTAAAAGTGAAAGTACAGTGAAGGACATTGCTACCAGCTGTTTTTGTGTAAAGCTAACTGAACCTGCTATATTAATATAATAATAAAATGGCATGAACTGAGAATACAAACAATATTCCAACCTAAATTCTAATGAATGTACTCAGCTTGAATCTGTTACCTACACTGTAGAGGGTGACTCTGCCTCCACACATAAACACATTAGTACAGTGAGGGGTTAAAGAGGGATTCAGCAGGTGGGGGAACTCTAAGATCAGTTGTAGTGGCTCTGCGTGGGGAAAAGAATCACAAAATTTCTATTGTGCGCTCCAGTAGATGTTCTTTGGGTACAGGCTGTGATCAGCTGACATGAGCTGCTGCTGCTGCTGCTGCTCTGAGGTTTACTGCTCTTGGTGGATGAAGTGAATTCAACTGGGCTGATTTCCATCTCCTACACTGACAGCATACTGATGTATAAAGGTTGAATTCAGTGAATGAATCTAAGCACCACCAGCTTAAATTCAAACGTATCTCTGCTACACTTGATGTAACCAAACTCTGACCATGAACACAGACTCACACCGAGCTTTACTGTAAATACAGTACAGCAAACTAACCCGTTTATCCTGCACTAAACTGCAGTATTTTCATGCAACTTTTGAGTAGGAAAAAGCAATTTGTTTACGGGACAGTTCACAATATGAAAAAACACAACTTCACATCATATGACATTCCACATAGGCTTTAAATTACTAATTTATCTCATGTCACTGAGCAGTCCTTACCTTTAAATCTAACCTCTCTGCTTCCTCTTTCTCCGTCTCTGAGTGAACTTCTGAGACACACTGAGCGACAAACTGCACACAAACAGTTTGTGAGTTTGCTGATATTTGTTGAGCTGATCGAAACGTTGCATTTCAAATTGACTTTTGTGTTTTCTAGTTCCTTCATTTAGCCTCAGACGTGATGGCGCAGCGACCGGAAATACAAACTTCCCTCAGACGCGTTAAACCTGAAGTAACGAACCTGTTTGGAAACTGTAAGGAGTAGAAATTACAGATAATAAATGTAGGGAGTAAAAGTAAAAAGTAAATACTCGAGTAAAGATACCTGAAAAATTACAGTAACGAAGTATTTGTACTTTGTTTCTTCCCACCTCTGACAGCAACACATTACGAAAATACAGTACAAGTTACAACAGTGGTGGACAACATTTCTTTTGCTGATTATGATAAAGTAAGCGAGGGGTCGCACATCAGACAAATGACTTGAAAAAAGACAGACACACTGCTGAGTTATGTTAAGTTCAATAATTTGGGAGCTACAACTATTTGCTTTACAACAGGCCTGGATTCTCATTTCAAATGATGAAATGTGCAGCGCAAACCACAAATGTTTATCCATCTTATGAGGCCTGCAACTGTCTGTTGTTCATCACTGAAAAGGTCCACCCATGTGTGAGTTAAAACATCATCGACTTTTGCGTGTCTGTTTAAAGGAGTGAAACTAAATATTTGTAAGTGTTTCTCATGTTTGATTCAGTGCGATTCTAAGAAGCCACATTTTCCAGCGCTGCTGTTTTGTCAGTGCATTTATTTGTACAGAGAATTAAAGACACAACAGTTTTAAAACAAGACTTCCTTTGGACTGCTCTCAGATTGCCGCACGTTCAGACTCGAGGCAAATGGGCTCGAGGGGCACCCTGTGAGCTCATCAGCTGGGACCAACATGTCACTAGTTAATTCCAAGCTTGAACTCTGTCAGTGTACAATTTGTGAGACACAGTTTGAACTAGTGAGTGATTCCTTTATAATCAACACAGTAGCTGAATAATCATTTGTGAACCTGCTGGTCACTCACACCGAGTTCATAATGGTCATCATTTTGTTTGTTCATTCCTAAAAGACGAGAGATAAAAACTGATTCATTAAACCTACTAATATTAAAAGGATTTTGTGATATTTGCTACATAAGCAAAATTAAAAAAAAAAAATTGTCTTGCCCCTAAAAACCTGCAGGGGTACCAGGGACAACTCTAAAAAGACACAATTCACCTTCAGACTGAATTTCAAGATCCTTGATCTCACACACACACAACAGTGACAAGTGAGAAGTAATTTAACTGGCCCAGGGAGCCTGTTGCATCTTTTGTCCAGGCAGAGTTGCCACCACAATCACTGCCACGGACTTAAGACGTGGTTGTAATTAACACTGAATTGCTCAATTGTGTGTGGACTGAGAGGGCATCAAAGCAACTGCCTGCTTTCTGTTTTATTGTGTTAACTGTTACATGATTTTTGTGGCTGAAAGGCTCTCCAGCATTGCTCTTCCTTGAGCAGTCAGATACAAAGTATGCTCCAGACTGAGTAACTTCCACATGATTTATGTTGGAAAAAGATTTCAGACCGCGAGTCTACCAAAAATGTAAATATCCAGCTGTTTCCCCGTGCCTTTTCTTTGTGGGGCGGTTGAGGACAAAAAGCTTTTTTTCTCTACAGCAACAAACCTTGAAAATACTGCTTTTCATCTCTCAGCTACAAGCTCAGTATTGTGTGACTGAACAATGTGATTCCTCTAATAAATGTCAATATATAAGTCTGAAATGTTCCTCTTTCTTTAGTGATGATAGAATCGATTTTCTTGTGGTTCAAAGATCAGAACAGTACTTCAGAGAGGCGGTGTAACATTTCAAAGTAATTTGTGTGAAAACAAACTGTAGAGCTTTACCAATTAAGCATCAGGACAGATTGATGAAACATGTGGCAGGTGGGAATTGTGATTTTAGAAACAGAAAAGAAAGAAAAACTATGTCAAAAAAGTGTCAAAAAGAAGCGCCACGCCTACTGGCTGAAATGGAGTCGCTCTCATGAAGTCACCACAGAAAATGATTGGTCAGGAAAATAATCTGCTGACACGAGGTTATAACCTGACTGAGACTAGCACTGGCTTAGCACAGATCAAACCAGCAGAACCAGTAGCAACTGTGCTACTCATAGGAGAAAACATCTGATCATTTGCACAAGTCTGAAAAACTTCTAATCAACTAATGAACTAACTTTATCGTCACATAAATGCTTCCAGAAGGAATAAAAACACGTCTTCCCAATCAAAGCACGCAGATCACCTGCAGCCTACTAAGTGCACAATGCAAATGCCAAAGTCCAACTGCAAATCACGAAACACAATCGAATGCAGCACTGCAAGGATACAAAACTTAATATCATCCCTTTTCATCTCCTCAGGAAGCCTCACTGTCTAGCTCCTGAGTGGAGAAAGCGCTCGCTGTCCCTAAAGTATCTTATTGTTATCCTAATCAATCCTCAGAATCATAAACAATCTCACAACTTTCTTTTTCCAGTCCTATCTACTTATGCAGTTCCCAGAAGGCATTGCCTTTTAGATTCATCCTCTCTGGCAGCTAAGATGTCGGGGAAACAAATAACGGTGGAAGACAAAACAAAACAAAGTCTTCTGAAATACCTTGTGGATGCCCAGAGGAAGGCGCTGGACAGACAGATGAGCAGATAGGTTTCCTCTGTCCTCCTCTCTCAGGCTGCCTCTTCTCTCGGCGTGCTGTGGAGAGTGACTGCTCACAGCCCGCCTGGCATATCTAATTAGAGCCAGGCTGTTGCCACTATCGGGCAGAGGATCTACCTCTCCAATCTCTCCTGACTCAATCTTCCCCATCTCTGATTTTCTTTTATATTTATGCTGGAATATTTAATTGTAGACAAAAGGTTACTCTGGGCTCTATTCATCACACACAGGCAGAATAATCTCCTTTAAAAGGCTTGACATTTCAGGCTTTTCAAAAGGGGCTGAAAAAATTATATCCCCGCTTTTGTTAATCAATGAAGTAGAACTCCCCCGAACAAAAGAATTAAATTGCTTGGTTGGGTTAATAAAACACACAGAAATAGCTGCTTCCTGTGGGCTTTTGTGCCTTCCACTGGCTCCCCCCATATGTAACCAGCACTGTAATTCCATATGATTTGGGGGGCAAAACTCTCATTTCTCCACACAGTTGGCTTTTTAAATCCTATTGAATGAGCAGTCTGTGAGGCTGGCTGATTGGGACCTCTTGCCTGAGCCTGGCTGCCTGGCTGCCTGGCTAGCTGAACAGGCTCTTTCCATTTAAATATGACTTCCACTAAGGAAAGACAGCTAGTCCACTACAATTTACAATTTCTATACTGCCCCTGCTTCAGAAAAAAAAACATTGTAATTATGCAAATGATAGGGGCAATAATTAGACCCTTCACTGTCCCATTGTGTTGACTGCCGTCATGTTTCAGTCCAAGGGTAGGAGAAACGCAGCGGGGCATGTTCTGGTTTAAATTGCTCCTCACAGACTCTGCAGATGTTCACAGAATCTCGTGTTCTAAAACTAGCCATCAACCTAGGCCAGGGTGTCTCTACATACCACAGCGTAGCTGTGCATAACGCTCTAGCATAAAGGCCTGCTGCTATGCAGGACCTTCCACCGCAGTCCACACTCTGTTTTACATGTGAACATTAGCTGTGTGATATGTCTGCTTATGCTGTCAGTTTAGCTGTATTGTATGTGCGTGTGGGTATCTCTGCATTCAGATTTGCGCATGCTCTGTTGGGTTGAGATCAGGTGACTTATTTGGCCATTGAAGAACATCCCATTTGTTTGCATTGAGAAACTCTGGGGTTGCTTTCGCAGTATGCTTTGGGTCATTATCCATTTGCACTGTGAAGTACTGCCCGATCAGTTTTGCAGCAATCTGAGCAGAGAGTAGAGCCCTGAATACTCCAGCAGTCACATCATCAACAAGAAGCACTCAGAGAGCACAAACCTCAATCGAGGCAGCTCACTCTGGGCAGTATTTATCTTTAAAGGAATAGTATTGTATTTTGTATATAGTCATTTATTTTTATGTGTTCTTTTTAAACGTACTGTAAGAAGTTTGTAGTGCAGTAAAAATCAGATAAGGGCAGCATGACAGGTGTTTGAGTACACAAACATTATGTAGGAGTAGTCATGGATATCAGGTACTGATTTCTAAATAACTGGACATGAATAATTTGAGCTCATTATATAATATTATACTACAGTATATTTCTAACTAACGAGGCAGCTCGTGCTCTTTCTCTTGACCATCCTTTTTTTAAAGATGTAACACATTTTGGAGTCAACTTGAAAGAAAGGCAGATGTGAAACATAAAAGTGAGGTCAGAGGTCAAATATGGCATGATTTTTGGATGCAAGTTATAATGTGACATTTAGAATCCTCATATACCAGTTTCATTTCCTAAATGTTGCCAATAGAAACAAAGGCAGCAGAATTTTAAGCAGAGTTTTAAAGATTAAAGACATTTACTGAAAGTTTGACCTTATTTGACCTTGAAGAAGCGGTCAGAGGTCCAAAGTAATGGGATATTTAGAATCCCCATATACCATTCCCTATATGCAAAGTGGCTACTCCTAAAGTTTAGTCTATCTTTCTGATAGGTTTATTTTGGTTTTTAAGCCTAATGATGGCCTCCCTCACTTGCAGTGACATTTCTTTGAATCTCGTAGTGAGACGTCCAGTGAACAACTACCAAATACAAGATCTTACCTGCTTCATTTGTCAGGAAATAATGAGCAGGCCTCTCCCGGCCGTGGCTTTTGAACCTCAAAAAATGGGGGACTATGTGTGAAAATGGCTGTAACTCCTAAACAGTTCTGTGACATCTTGACTGTTTGATATAAAAATCCACTATAGTGGTGTACAGTGGAAAAAATTAATAAAAACTGCATAACCTTTAATGATGTGTGGATGTCTAGATTTCAGTTTCTCCGTGTAAAACCCAAAATAAACACATTGTCATTAATAGCACATTGGGTCTTCACCTGCAGTCACAATCTTCTTGCTTGCATTTGTGAATGTGCACACACTCCATAGGTCAGGGGTGTCATCATATGAAGGGCCAAAATTGAAGACACAGTCTGAGTCGTGGGCCGAACAGAATTAAAAATCATTTTAATCAGCAATGTGATTTGAATGGTCAGAAAACAGCAACTTTTTCCTCAGCACATTAAATAAAATATAAAATTATATTTTTCTTCAAAAATGACATCAGGAAAAATGAGAATATTTCAAGCTGATGA
>JAVDPK010003081.1:96812-111153 GCA_034780415.1 Cichlasoma orientale | reverse complement strand
TTGTGTCTACGTTTATATTTGCCCACCTACATTTTCAGTCTGCCCACCCAACTACAGTGGGCTAGAACCGGGCCTGAGATGGTGCCTTTCTTACCAGGGTATATGACCCTGATAAGGTTATGTTCCAGATTAGAGATCAACAGGTGCCTACTGGCCAATCAATTTTCTGGAAAATAGCATCATAATTTCTGGAAGATCCCTCAGACCTCTGTGCATGGACAGTAGAAGAGTCAAAACCCTTTCAGTAGTGTCTGAAGTCTTTGCCTCGACGAGCGGCAGTAATACATGCAGATTCTTAGACACAACTTTTTTCTTAATTATTTTTCCTGTTGCTGCAAACAATTTTACAACAATGTTTTCATCCAATAATAATTGAATTGTAAAATATTAATAAATGAGCGTAAAACAGGGCACCTATTGATCCTTGCTGACCTTACTTCAAATTTGCATGTAGACTAAAGCCCACATTTGAACTCTCTTTTTATATTTTTTCTTTACTTGCTCTCAGATGGTTAAACACTAATTAATTAATTGATTCTCTCGTGTCGTAATGAGAGAGTTGTGATATTGATAAGTCTGCTAACTTACACAGACTGCATTTTGCCAGCTTCCCTCCCTTGCTTCATAAAGGATAAACTTTATTAATATAGGCCTAGCGGATCTTACTGACCAAAGCGCTTAAAGCGCACACACATTCATACAGAGCTTTTAATCCTTTTCCTCACACACACACACTCCTGCTGCTGCTTTGTCTGCAGCAGCTGTGTTGCCTTTAGTCTTTATTATATGTTTAACCTCTTCATATTTTTCCCATAGTATACTTTTACCTTCCCTTGTAAAAGCAGCTGCTCTACTGCCTGTACACCTATCCATAATTGTGATTGGTTAAAGGATGCCAACGCCACCACTTTCATGTGGATTCACAGGGGTTAACTTAGGGAACTGATAACCAGCTTCATGTGACCGCTTATCCTGACTGTTGATTTAAACTCACCTTAAACCACATTAAACATGAGTCTACACTAGTACACACATATGTGCCAAGAAGCATTCAGTGAAAGATCGTATTGGTAACAGTTGTATTTAGTTTGACCACACAGAAAAACACAATTTACAAATTAAAATTTGCTTTTGAAACTATGATGGCTAAGCCTTCAATTGAACTCACTGCCAAAAAGTTAATGTCAGCTTCCAGCTTCTAACAGCATTCATGAAAAGGACCAAGAGTAGCAGGTGGAGGAACTTTTAAACACCCTCCTCATGTTTGCCTTCCAACTGGCTGTATGGTGCAGGCAGTTTGACCACGGGAGGATAGGAGGGGAAAGGATACACAGCTAGAAAAAAAAAAAAGAATTCTGGGGTCAGGGATTAGAGGCAATATTCAAAGGGAAAAAATGAAAACTTGAGACTGGATTTAAAAAAAAAAAAAGTATGTGAGGTTTTTTTTTTTGTTTTTTGTTTTTGAGATTATAAAGTGATAGTAGTAGTTGAGAGTGCCATTACTACCACAGTCACAGTGTGGTATTGAAATTGCACTGTTCAGGACAGGAAGGCTCTCCAGTGTGTTAAAAGCTACACAGTACATCTCAGGAGCAGCCTCTCCATTGCTACAGGACATTTATACCACCAGAGTCATCAGGAGGGCCCACAACATCATCAAGGACAGTACACACTCACAATATCACCTGTTTACACTTCGGCCCTCAGGCAGACACTACAGGAGTCTGAAATTGAGGACTAAAAGACTCTCAAACAGCTTCTACCCACAGGCCATTAGACTCCTGAATGAAACAATCAACACTGCCCCCCCCCCCCCACTTCATCACAACTATTAACTGTTACCGCACTATTATATCTTGTACTATTACTATCTACTATCACAGTAATCGGCACTGATTTGTTTTATAAACTTGCACAAGCATCAATACAACTCATGTTTTTTTTCCTAACATGTGAGCAAGATAAATAGATAATTTTCTTACTTTTTAAATGACTGCTGTGTGAAGGGAGTCCGGCAGGGAGCTCATTGCTTAATTTGCGGGGTTGGGTCATTCTCATCGCTCCACAGATGCCACCAGTAAACAGGAAATGGCACATGCACAGAATGTATTATTTTCACATTTTTTCCCCTTACATTTTTTCTTTCAACTGCATGATTTTATGAAGGCAAAGAATATTTATATTATCGCAAATGTGTGTTTATTCTCGTTATTCATCTGAGAAACCAAAGACGTAGCTCTCCCAGCTGCGTCTGTCCGACCTTTACGGCAGTTGTCCTCCATTTCCGGCATAAACACATGGACGCCTGAGCTACGAAAACACAAGAGGTCAAAAGTTATGGTCGCAATCTTTAACAGAAACAGAACGTAACACAGAGACATGGTAAGTTGCACGGGGAATTTACTAAATGAAATGTGGAAATGGTTGCATGCTCGAGATTCTGTCGAAATAGCGTTTGAAAGCGTTATTTTTTAATAGCTAAGCTAGTATTAGCTTTACCTGAATCTGCATCTGACCCTGCATGACCCAACACGGCAGGACCAAAGCTAAGCTAACGTTTGATGGTTTTCTTATTTCAACCAGCTCATCACTGTTAGGACCACTGATTGTAGTTTAAAGCAAATGTAGACACGCTCCTTGGGCTTCGCAGCGTGCTGCAGCACGGCCGCTGTTATTCGCAGCGCGCGGCAGGACAGCTTGTTGTTAGTCGGTGATTTGCTTTGTGTCCTGAAAATGTTTCGATTATTTCTGATTTCCACCTGTTTGTGTCTGCAGGCCAGCTCCATGGTGGCAGCGGGATTGGCTCTGGCAGCAGCTGGATTTGCAGGTTGGCAACTGAAAAGTTTTGCTGTTAACTTTGTGAGACAGTGCTGTGCTAGTGTACAACACCGGGGACACTGAACTTCAGTGTAAAGCTCTTCTGAATTGTAATTATAGAAATGTTAAGAAACTATAAAGGGAAAAAAGCTTAAACATGTCTGGATGACAAAGAAAAACTAGCTCTAGACAGTTTTAAAGTTTTATAAGTGTAAATGTATATTTTATAATAATTTCTTAATAGTTGTATTTGCACTTTGCACATTAATAGTATAATAGTTTTGTTTAATACACTAACCTCAGCAGGAATGCTGCCCATATTGGAAAAACACTCTCATTAATATCATAGCAGTCAGCCTTATGACTAGCGAATTTTACTAACATGGCCAAATTTTCTAACCTCTAACATGCAGGAGCTCCCCTGCAAGTTCGAATCATCAGAGTCACTATTTCCAACCTCAGACTCTCCAGATAATCAACCAAAATTAGCACTAGGTGCATTTTTTTATTATTCGGTTTATTCAGATATCTTGATATAAGTTGCAATCTATCAGACATCGAAGAATTGCTGTAACTTGATAGCACCATTATCGTGGTTACTCTGATGACCAACCCTAAACTGTGGTTAGCATCAGGGTTGACAGTAAAACATTTTAAGGGACACATCCACTGATTTATATGTCACCTGCAATAAAGTGGATTTACCCTCAACTAACCCAACACCACCGTATGCTTCTCCTCTTCTTCACATACCAGGTCGCTATGTTATGCAGGCCATGAAGCAGATGGAACCCCAGATGAAACAGGCCCTTCAGAGCTTCCCCAAAACAGTAAGATGTGCTGTTGCCTGATACCTGTGACAACTCTGCCATTTGTACTTAGTATATGTAGGCAACACAGACACATCATGATCTTTACATTCAGTCAGCATTTAGTTTTCTCTTTCAGAATTCCTAACCTCGACTGCACACATTGTTACAGGCATTTGGAGGAGGGTACTATAGAGGTGGATTTGAACCAAAGATGACCAAGAGAGAAGCCGCTCTGGTTTTAGGTGTCAGGTATGTTGATGTTTACATTCATCTCTCTCATCAGCACTCAGCGCTGTTTCTTAGCCTACCGGTTACAACACTTAGATTCATGGGTCAGGTCTCGTGCTGCACGGTTACCTTTCTAGTTGTTTTTGGTTTCTTGACTACAGCAGAAAATTTTACAACCACTACTAATCATACAAACTGTTACATGCATTTATTGTTGCACCACTATTCTGTCTTTAGTCCCACAGCCAACAAGAATAAGATCAGAGAAGCCCATAGAAAACTGATGATCCTGAACCATCCAGATCGAGGTAACTCCTGGAGTGATTATTTTTCTGATTGATCTGTTATGTGTAAATCCAAATGCCAGTTTCTCTTATCTCTAGATGTCTCAGTCTAAACTGATGAATGACAAAGAACAGCAGAAGTTCATGTCATATTAAATCTAGAACCAGAGAACCCCTTGATTTTTTTTTTTCTTTTTTTGGTTTGAAAAGTGAATGAAACTATTTTTTTAAATGAAAAAAATGAAAGCCGTGATGCTGTTTAAAATCTCAGAATACAATGGCTTCCACATCATTAAAAGCCTATATTTAAAGGCAAGAAACATTATACAGTTCATATATGCAGTACTGAAACTGATCATTTTTTGTTGGATTTGAAAAAAAAAATACACTCTCTGCGAATTTAATGCCAGCAGCATGTTTCAAAAAGGTTTGGACAAGTTCAGCAAAATATGTACAAATGTGATACAAAGTACCAATAGGTGTCCTGTTTTAGGATATATTAAGGTGTATATATCCAAACTTACTTGCAGTCAGCAAAAAAAATTAAATCAAGGAATTACATTTTTCCTCAGACTTTAGATGAACTTAAAAACTAGAATTCATCTGATGTTTTTCCAGACAATTGATTGGTCAGTAAGCAGTGATTTCATCAGATTTTGCTGTATTTATTTATTTAAATGAAAAAAGTTTAGCATGCAAAAAAAGATCCATAAATGCAGCTGCCTTCTTTGGGCCCAAGCTTATTTCAGGTGCACTGAGAGCTACTTTACATACCCCCTGGCAGGGGTAATTTGGACATATGTACTGAAGAATATCTGCAGATTTTAGAGCAACATATGCCGCCATTCAGACAAGGGAAGGCTTTGCTTATTTCAGCAGGACAATGCTAAACTACATTCTGCAGATACTCAGCATGGTTCCATAGTAAATGGCTTACCCACTGAAAACATTTGGTCCACTATGGCTTGAAAAATATTATAAAAGAGGCCCAGAACCTGATACTCGGGTTACTCTTTTCGCCAGTACATACAGTTTACCTTCACCATGTTGTCCTGAGCTGTTAAGTGGTCAGAGCCTGTTAACAGGTCTTAGGTGTAATTTATACATCCTGCATAACAGTAGAAACTATTTTGTAGTTCACTGTGAAATTTCATGATCGCGCGCGTGTGTGTGTGTGTGTGTAATATTGCAGGTGGATCTCCCTACCTAGCAACAAAGATAAATGAAGCAAAGGATCTGATGGAAGGACAGACCAAGAAATAAGTGACTTCATGCTGATATTATTCATGCACTGACTGACTTGAGCAAAGTCTGGATTTTTCAAATTGTTCTCAAATAAAATGACACACTGTACAAATGCAAAACAGAGTTCTGTCATTAACTCTGAGTTTAAATTGACTGTAATAGTCTATAAGTGGGCTTCAGGTTTTTGTTTTTTTTTTTTTTTTTTTTCGTGTGTCTTTAATCACGTGTGCAAAGTGTTTTGGCTTTGTTTTTGTTTTTTTAATCATGTAATGACAAGTGTATCATATTTGATACATTAGTTCATGAGACCTCTAGGCAAGTGATTCCCCCCCGATTTATACAAGCTGACACACGCAGTGCTACTGTGAGCAATAAATTACACAAACAGGCCAGATTTAGCAAAAGCTATACAAATTAAAACTTGCATATCCATTTTTTTTTATTTCATGCTTCAAGCTCTACAGGGTTAATTCCAGCCTGCAGATGTCTCATAAACCTTTATTAAACTTAATGAAATGCTTTTATTCAGGGAACAATGAGTTTTGTTACTTGGATTTTTTTCTGGATAAATTTGGTCTTATGAATGTTATTGACTGTCCTTGGAGAAACAGCATGCTTTGTTAGTGACATCGTAAAAAGGTTTGGTGGGTTGAACACTTGCATTTAAAACTTCATACAACCTATGCATATTTTTTTTTACACAGTCTCCTGTTTCTTATGGACTCAAGTGTAACTGGATAATTGACTTAAAAGCAGATTCATGGCAATTTCTTTATAACTTCAGCAGGTAAAACATCTGGAGTTGATTTCAATTTTGGCATTTGCATATGGAAATGTCATGAACCCTCAACAGTAGAGCTCTCAGTGAAAGAAGCCATCTGTATGCTAGAAAAGCAAATCTGTCAGATGGATATCAGAACATTAGACAGGACACATTCCATGGTCAAGAAAACACTGCTCATGATATCCAGCCAAGAGACATTTGTGCCTCATCAGCCTTCTGACTGTGACCAGAACATCATATTAAAGGGCGTATAACGCCCAAAGGTGCATCAGGAGGGCAGAGGAGAGATGAGGCTCGTTGAAAGAGCTGAAATTGAAGATGCACCCTTTGCAAAAGTGTTTAACTTATAAAACAGCTACACAGCTGTCGCATACAATATTTTGGTTATTTAAAATAATCTGAGCCTTTCTAGCATAATTTTTCTGGCAGAAAGATAATACAAAAAAGACCATTTTCATTGATCTTGGTCAAGAGGTAGACGATGACTAAAAAAGCTATAAAATTTTGGTGCAGATCTGGATTGTTTTGAAATTGTAAAACAAAATGCAACCTTTTACTCTTATTTCTCTAAAAGTGATGACTTCATGGTTAGATTCAAAAAGACAAAAACCATTTGAATCCACTCGTGGATACAAATATAAGTTTTGCAGCAACACAGCATTCCTGAAAAGTGTTTGCACAGCGAGCCAGAGAGATGGGATTTAGATCTACATGAAAGATCGAGTTTATTTAAGAACCACCTGCATACAAAACATATTGCACATCAACCAACCAGACGATCCTTAAAAAAAAAAAAGAAAGAAAGAAAACTATACTGTAGTTGACCCAACAAAAACACTTAGGATGTCACAACTCTCAGTAGTCCAAATTGTCATTTGTCCCAAAAGAAAACCTCTAGGTATCGCATGTTAGTGTCAAGAAAAAGAAGAGATTGTTTTGTTTTGTTTTTTAAATACTGTACATTTTCTTAAAAATAAATAAACCAAATATTTCTCCTTCCTTAGTGGAACAGTCATGACCAGTTTCCAGCCAGCCAGTGTGGAAGAACCATGAAAATGACATCATCACGTGGGCGTGGTTTTGTGGAATCATCTCAACACCACAGTGGATGGTTCTTACAAGAGAATCTCGGTGGATTTAACTGAATTCCCAATGAGGGGGAAAAAAATTAAAAATCAGCATAATCACTGTTGTACTTAATGAAACAATATTTAGGAATGAGATGTTTCCAAGAAACCCAGCACTGATGGTACATATCAGTCCAGCACTAAACAGTAACAGGCCAGTTTCCAGACTCAACTACAATCACTTTTTTAAACAGAAAAAGGTTATGTTTCAGTGCAAAGAAAACAACTCTTCTAACATCTTTTCCAGACACGCTGTAAAAGCATTTCTTCTGTGACCAAAGTGGTTGCATATTGGAAAAACAGGAAGCAGCTAATGTGAAACTCTTCAACAGATATATTTTAGATAACTGGATTACCCCCCCCCCTCTCCCCCCCAACAACAAGAACAGACACTCCTGATTTTAAAAAGATGCCTCTGAAATCCTTTTAGGGTGTTTCAGTGGTTGCCTTCACCTGTCCGCTGTACCATAAGAGAACATTTAGAACATGGAGACATGGTTCCACTGTGGCAGATAAAGACCAACGGCTAACACAGAAACAGGTGAAAGGATTTCAGAAGGTGTGCAGAGCCAGGCAACGACATGTTGAATCTACTCTCAAGGCACGACAGCTAATCACGTGTATGTCAAACATACTTGGGTTTCCCACAAACCTATCTGAACTGTGGTACTGCTCATGCAGAACATTTAATTTACATCCTGAAATAAGTTTGTGGAAGCATCTTTCTGGGTCCACCTGGTAAAAGGCAGATGTTTTTTTTTTTTTGTTTGTTTGTTTGAAAACCCTGCTGTGATGTTTCTACCAATAGAAAAAGAACTGCTGCATTCATACCACAGTATGGGTTTGAGTGGAATCCCTGTCTGATTTTATAAATATTGTACTCAGTCCAGCCTCTCCATGAGCTCTCAGTGAAGAGTGGACTGAAAAGTACAGTTCATGTACATGTCTGTAAGTTTGTGTTTTTGACTATCTTTGGCAAGCTCATACAGGAAGAACTACTGTTAAAAAAAAAAAAAAGTAAAATGAATAGTGAACAGAACAGGTGTAAAGGGGAGGTTAAGGTTCAGACCTCTGACATTTGCACAGCGGAACAGGTCTCAAATATTTGCAAAATGTAAAAAAAAAAAAAAGAACAGTGCTTGTTTAAATATTAAGGTTCACTTCTGAGGCTGCTCCAGTCGTGGAGATTCAATCAAGTGCGGCCAAAGAAGTTCAAATATTTGAAACCGTTTTCTTTGCACTGACTAAGAGAGTCCGTTAACAACAGCTTGTGGGTTAGAGTCCCCCTGGTAGGAGACGTTGGCGGGCTTCTCAGAGGAAGACCTGTGAGCTCTTGTGTCATTGTTGCCGTCGCCGTCGGCAGCACTGTTAGAGCCATTAGTGGTTGCAGAGTTTGGGCTGTGTTCAGCGATGGCATCCACCTGACCCTAAACAGAAAGAAGAGGCAAACAGTGCATGGTGGGAGAGAAAATATGATGAATGAATGGATTCACACAAAATCACCACTGATTACCAGAAATTTAGAGCAGCGAGAAGTGAGTGCATCATAAACTAAGTACTGACCACATCCTTGTTTTTCTGGGAGTCCTTGTCAGTCATCTGTCTGCTCTGAGATTCAGCCCTGGATATGTAGTCGGCCACAGTAACTACACAAATACAACAGAGAAAACAAACCAGTAAAGCCAATGCAGACAGAGTCCCTCATATCAGTGCAGAGGAATGCTCAACAAATTCACTCCAGATGGTCAAAACTTAATCCGGGATTTAACCTCTTTTGTCGCAGTTCCTGTAAACTAGTGAAACACACACAACAACAGTGGCATTTGCAACATGAAGTGAGGTATTATTAAACCTGTGTACATGATCATTTACACAGTTAAATAAAATGTGTCTGTTTTACAGTCTGAGAACATTTTTTTAAATAATTACTAATTTTAGAGTCAAGATTACTCCAAAACATGTTAGAGACAGTTTACTAGGATACACCAAACAAACCTGGACTGCAACTGCTGTTATTAATGTCAGCCTGACAAAGCAAAAGCAAGTTGCAACCAAGTTAGTAAAAAGGTATTATGCTAATGAAATAACGCAAGAAAAATGCATACTTGCTATATTTATGTACCAAACTTTGTTAGAAAATCCTGTATTACAATAACAGTATAACAGTATTAAAATAACAACAGGCATAACAGTCAACCAGCCATACTTAATCCTTCAGCAAAAGCCAACAAGGACAACACAGTTTTAGCTCTGAAAGTTTTTGTTTAGTACGTTGTTGGAACACAAACAAACACAAGGCTTTTTAATCAAGTCATTCAGAGTGCTCACTGGAGGAGGGCACACTAGGAGCTGCAGTTGCCTGGTTACCTGGCTGCCTCTCTTCAGGCAGACGGTTTCGGCGACGTCGGCTACGATTACGACGCTGAGGTTTAGCTTCCTGGTCATCTATGGGTGTTAGGTCATCACAAAGAGAGAGATTGGGGGCTTAAATTGCCTTCAAACCACACGTCTAATTTTGAGCTGCACTGGCTCCCTTTACATTTAAACTTAGAAATGATGCAGTGCTGCACAGCTCAAGTCAGCAGTAGGTATTACCTGAACACACTATGTGAGACTGAGTGTGTGGAACGTGTCGAAAAAAATGTTTCTTATATCAACATCCATACCTGTTCCATTTTCACTCATAGAGGCGTTGTCCGACTCGCTCATTCCATCAATTAGAGTGGTGTCATCATCTGTTCTGCGTCGCCGAGATCTTCGGCGGCGGTTTGCAGGCAAGTTGGACTCACTAGCATCAGTATCAGCTGTCTGGTCGGTCTCTGTGTTTATCTCCAAGGCTCCGTATGCATGATTGTCCTCATGGTCACGAGGCCCTGTTGCACATTTAGGATCAGATTAACGGACAATTCAAACATAAAGACTTCAACAAGAGAAATTTATAACTTTGATCGTCCCTATAGTCCTTAAATTGTGAATTTTACCAGAGCTGTTACTGTAACCTCTTCCTCCTCTTCCCCTTCCTCTTCCTCGGCCGGGTCCTGGTCTTCTGCGCCCATCTCTCTGTGGCCGTGGGCCTCTCTCACGCTCCCTGTAAATACACCAAACCAAATGCAATTGATTGCACACAACATCAAGCAAGGTTTTGACACACAGTAGAGATAATGAAGTATCCACTGGTACCACGAAGAACTAAACATATACACATATGGGTCTGAGTATAGAAAAAAGTGCACCTTTCCTGGTCCTCTCCAGCCAGGGACCAGTCACTAAGCTCGTCCTTACGCTCAGAATCGGTCTCGGACGCGTTGGAGTGCTCTGAGGCGTTGCCTGAGTGTGAGCAGACACACATGAGAAGACAAAACAGGGAGACAACAATATACATTTTAACAATCAAAACATTTTAACTCCTGCATGATTTTATATGTGATTTCTTTTGCACAAGTGGCAATGATTAGAGTCTGATTTTTAAAGGTGCATACCGTATCCACTGCTGTAGTTGTGGCCCCTGCGCCCACGGCCTCGACTGTTGTAAGAACGACTGCCATGCAAGGATGTAGAGGAGGCATTGGCACTGTTTTCTGCATTATGCCCGCCTCCTCTCTCCCCCCTCTCTCCTCTGTCCCTGTCAACTGGTCGGTGCCCCTGGGTTATCTGGCGCAACTGTTCATCAATCTGCATCCTTTCCAGACGAAGCTGCTCCACCTCCTAGAGCAAAGGTAGAAGATAAATAACACGGAAAAATAGCAGGATTTAACATTCTAACATAAATAAATAAAAGCAAATCTGAGATTTTTTTTCAGACAGCTGTCACTGCATACACAGGCATACTCATCATACACAGGCACAATCATCATACACACATCTACATCACATCCAGTGTGCCTTGCGCTGATTATTCTGAATCTTCCTAGGCTGCTTCTCAGTGTATAATCCACAATCTGCCTCAGCTCTTCCTCTAGCTGCTTTCCCTCTGCAAGTAGCTCCACCATGTCCTACACAAACGGTGCAAAACAAAATACACACGACGCACCGATGCAGCACAAAACATGCAAACAGCACAGGACACACACATACACACAATGCAAAATGGATACATAGCAAAATACAGACAGCAAATAAGCAAATTTCATATATCTATAAATGTCGCACTATGTTTTTATAAACGATTATTTGGAATTACTTGTATAAAATTCGCAATTTATGATGCAGACTAAAGACTGAGTTGGCAGTAAAATAAAATCCAGCTCGTCAATAAGGACGAAGGCCATTATGTGAACTAAAGCAGCGGCCTTCAATATGAAATATTTTGACAAAATTTTAGATTCTATTTACTGCATACAAACATATTCTCCATCCTTTTGCATTTAATATCAAAATAATCAAATTAAATATGATAAATTATAATAACACATCTGAGAACAGTATCTGCAAAGCACACACTAAAAGCAATATTGATTGAGCAATGCTTATCATGCACTGTTTATATGCTATAAGCCAAGCAGTGTCATTAGTCTTGCGCCATTAAAAGCAGATGGACATTAAAAGCAGCTGGAGACAGCTGTGAATTCACACTGCAGAATTTGATGAACAAAAACAGTTGGAAAAAACAACACCGCACATGCACACATCAAAACACACGTATAATCTCACACACAAAGGTGTTCATACATTTAAGTAGGAGATGTGGTACTCCAGCAAGACCTGAACGTTGCCAATGCTCTCCTTAGTACCGACAAAGGTGAATGGGACCATTCCCTGTGTCAACAAATCAGAAAAACAGAACGCACATGTTAGTATGGGGCTGTCTGGACTAAATGACAGTGTGTGCACTGCCTGTATCGACTTCTAAACATTTGTAACATTAAACAGTGTTTTATCAGTAGAGAGTAAAGATGTCGCAGTAGCAGGCTTACTTCCTGTCTGGGCTGCTTGGTATCGTTGTCGCCTTCTATCCTGACACGCACCACCCCGGACTTATCCACGATCTCCTGGATGACCTTACCATTTTTACCAATCACTTTACCTAAAGACACCAAGCAGTGAAAGATGAAAAGGTGAGAAGCAGCAGCTTAAGCTAAAAAGATGAGAAACTAGTGGAACTGAGGGTATATAACCACAGCATATGAAAGCAATTTCAGTTTCTGTTATGAAATGGATTTCTATTGCTTCTAAGTTACACAAATATTGTACTGAATTTCATTTCTGGTACTAAATACCAACTTAAGATGTCATTCTTTAACCGCAGGTTTTTGTTTTTCAAAAATCTCAAAAATTGTTGAATTTACATACCAACAAGGTTCCTTGGCACCTGAACTGAGTCCTCTACAAACTCCAAGTAGTTCCTGGCCTTCTTCACTGCCTCTGCTGTCTAAAGGAAGACACAGGATCACTTGCATGTATTACACACTCAGCTGAAACTCATGCATATATGAGTTCTATCTGCATGTACTAAATATAATCATGCATAATAGCAAACCGCAGTAAAGAAAGTAGACAATGGAACACGTACAGTATTCAGCGTGCTACATAAAGAGCAAGTCCAAATAATCCCACACTGTTTCTCTCATTGTAAACACGTCTCCATTCATTCGTATCTAACATTCTGCATGTGAGGCCATTATCAGAAACAAGAGTCTTAACAAATACAATTTCATGTCAGCATTTTCATATTAAATCACACATAACCTGCCATGTTACGGATTTGTTATAGTGTCCATTCTTCAAAGTGTGTAGGAAAGACATCTTATCAACTTATCATTATCATCTTATCATTATTACTTCCTCACTGGGAGGAGCTAAGATGTGAAGAACAAGCATTTTGGTGTTTTAAAAAAAAACCCTGCTGATGGTTCATTTACTAACACTTATTTTGAAAGACTAACTGAAACAGCCAAATCACCTCTTAATGTATTCACCTGTGCTCACTCTCACCAAGTTAAATTAAATAAAATGCAAACTATTTACTTTTACTTTGCTTATACAGTAGACATCGCCTAAGTCGAAGTCACACAAATTGGATTTTAGCTCTAGTCGGCTGACTTCTGCAGGTCAAATCGGATCATACAAGTCGGATTTTCGCCTACCTTGAATGAAAATCTGGTCCCACTGTAATGCATTTCCACTTAAATGAGATCGCATAAGTCGGGTGAGTTTAGTGCTAAAGCCCTCCTCAGCTGCCGCCACACTCAATTCCAATATCTATGCAAACTCCATCCATCGGCTCATTCATGCACAACTACACACACTAAACGCCTGGAGATCGTTTGAGGGTTTGAGCCACAAACTCACACTTACAAGCAAAAATATGAGATTATAAAATTTGCAGAAGCAAATCCAGGGATGAAGCAGAAAGCCATCGCAATGAAATTCGATATTAGACCTCAAACTGTCTGATATTTTGAAGAATTTTGAAGAATCGTATTTTATCCGACTTACACATAAGACAAATTTTTTTACAAGTCGGATAAAATTCCATGGGCCATTTAGATTAGATTAGATTAAACTTTATTGATCCCTTGGGGGAGGTCCTGTCAGGGAAATTTGAATCTGACTTGGGTGATTTCTACCCCAGTAACCACCATTTCTGTATTTACTTGAGGGCCACACACCACCCTACCTCCCCATAAATCCTGAAATTGCCTGACTCCTCATCCAGCTCAATGGCAGTTACACCTGGAACCTTCCGGGCTTGCTGAATGTTGCTGCCATGGCTGCCAATGGCCAGGCCCATCAGGTCCAGTCTCACCGTAAACTCCTCCTGGAAAGATGACACCAACTGCCTCGAGTTCTACAAAAAGGACACAGGGACACGGTTACATCTGTGAAGTTCATTTTAGTTAAGTCACAATCTATGAACTCCTGCAATCGAGGCATTTTATTGTCTTGGTTTTCCATTAATGCATTATTATTATCAGATTCATGATTAACTTTTTCAGCTTCACTATAGTTTTATGTCAGCTTTTCCACATACAGGGTTAATACAGGAATCCTAGAGTTCAATTTACTACCTTTTACTACCTTTTTTTACTACCTCTACAATATTTT
>JAVDPK010003081.1:77183-95738 GCA_034780415.1 Cichlasoma orientale | reverse complement strand
CACACACACACACACACACACACACACACACACACACACACACACACACACACACACACACACACACAGAGGAAATGAAAAGAATTATGCAAATATGCAGGGCAACTGCTCTGTTTATGATGACTACAAAGAAAGGAATAGCTGAGTCATCTTTTATACAAATATTGAGGGCAGGACAAAGGTGTAGCACATCATGCAGTAATCTAGGTGCCATTGTACATATCCACATGTCACCACAAAATTACAGAAAGCCAGTTACCAGAATCACCAGCTGGCTGGTCTCAGGGCAGTATGAGATACAAGAGGCTCCAACAGCTTTCTTGAATTCCTTATGAGCATTTTCATTCTGGCACCTGTTAATAGGGGGGGAAAAAGCACATTACCTTCCAATTCCTAAACAGTTTACCTCAACACTTGGGGAAAAAACCAAAACAGGACACAGACAATAAAACACCTACAAAAAGGCTCTAGTCCATATACACACACTGTCGTTCCTAATGACTATCTAATTTTGTTCCTGTAAAGGTGCTGTACGCACGCTTCTTGTAGATCCTGAGGAACAGGGACAAAGCACTTGTGAAAGGAGTTCTTGGTGATGGCCTTGTTGGTGTTGACCCGACGCAGACGTTCAAAGGTCACTATTTCGTTGTAGGTGGCGTCACAGGCTGCATACTCAATCACGTAGAACTGGAAATATGAACAAGTTCAACAAAAAACTGAATCATTAAGATATTATTCTTAGTGTGTAAAGTCACATGTGCAAGAGAAATTTTTTACTCACATCTCCCTTCATCATGCGGACTTTAGCCAACCACCAACCACACGGCTCGAGTTCAGTGGCTCTGGAAAAGATCTGCCAGAAGATTTAATCAGAAGCGGCATAAGACACACATAGAAAGGAACAGGTAAGAACACATGGAAAGGAAAAAAAGAACCTGTATCCATGTCCTCACCTCCACCTCGTCACCCTCTCCAATCTCCTTCTTGACATCAGCAGGTGGGGGCATCCTGACATCACTGAAGGGCACCTGGCGTTCTGGCTGCCAACTGATAAAAGAGAAACCATTTTTTTAAAATCTTGCCTATAACATGGTGGACCTACATTTGTCTTAAAATGTCCAACTTAAAATAAAGACTCACTTGTTCTCAAAGGCAATGGTGAGAGAGTCATCGTGGATATCTTTGACAAAGCCCTGCAGGATGGACAGAGACACAGATATGGGTTTAAATATAGTTCTTGCTTTTATTTGTCTAGCAGTGAAAGAGACATTTTGGGAGACAAGAATGTTCATAAAAATGGATTTAAAATATTTAAAAACATTACATGGAAGGAAACAGATTGAAGACATTTGTTAAACACTAGGATACAGTGTGACAGTACAAAGAGTAATACTGAACATAACTAAGTTTCCTGCAGATTTAGATTCAATTTGTTGCAGGAGGTGGGCATGTGCATGCACATAAGTGAACTTGAACTTGGGTGCATGAAAAGCATGCACTGACTTTCTTAAAAAACAATTTAAATCACGTGTTTATATTATCTGGTTTTTAAATTTATTTGCTCCTCTGCAACTAATTTAATAACCAAATAGCCTAGCCTCCCACAGGTTCACTCCAACTTCCAGGAGTTGAAGGTTGGAGGTTAATTAGCAGCCAACTGATATTGATGACCGCCACAACAGCAACCTGAGCAGCAAGCCAGCTGATAATGAGGGAAAAATGTGGTAAAAACAGCCAGGGCTAGCTGAGAAGTAGCAGGTACATTTTCAAAATAACAGCAAGGCATTTGTCTATTAGTAAACTGAATATGGATGGCATTAATCTCTCATATGGATGAAAAACTATAATAACCATCACATTGTGGTTGAATCTCAGCACAGAGATCTTAAAAAATGGGCCAATAAAATCTGAACATAATAAACGAACACTTCTTCTTCCTTCTGTCCTTTAGGGGTCACCAAAGTGGATCATCTGCCTCCCTAACATCCTCCTCTGTCACACCAACCCTCTGCATGTCCTTCTTCAGTTCATCCATTAATTTTCTCTGTGGTCTTCCTTTTTTCCTCCTGCCTTGTTTTGTCCAATATCCCTCCTTTGCACATGTCAAAACAATCTCAGTCTTGCCTCTCTAACTTTGTCTCCAAACTGTTCAACCTGAGCTGTCCCTCGTGTCTTCATACTTGTACTCATGTTTAACCTTGTCCATCCCAATGAAAATCTTAGCATCTTCAAGTCTGCCACCTCCAGCTCAGCCTCCTTTCTTTTTGTTAGTGCCACTGGCTCTATACCAAACCAGCAGGTCTCACTACCATCTTGTAAACCTTGCCTTTCACTCTTGCTGCTATCCTTCTGCCACCCCTGACACTCATCTCCACCCACTCCACCCTGTCTGCATTATTTTCTTTATCTCTTTTGTGCACTGTTCATTGCTTGGGGTACCGCAGGGTACCGATGTTGTGCCAAAAAGTAATTTCTGGTATTTGCCAAAAAATGATTGCCTGTATTTAACCTGCTGAAAATGAATTTTTGGCCTATAATATGCAAAACATGTGCCAAACATATTTCTCATGAATTATATGAAGTCATTTTGAGCGAGAAACAAATTCCTGTCACAAAGAAGAAGCTGCAATGCCTTTTTGGCAGACTTTTATACATCCCAAATTTGTCAGGGTAAAAACTGTCACTGACATTAAAAATGTCTTTTTCTGAGAGATCTGGCCAAGAGGGCAGCAGAAATTGCAACAAATATCACAGTTCTTTAAAGATATTTTAAGTGGCCATAAAGGACTGGATGATTATAATGTAGGTACAAGGTACAGTCATAAAGATACATGCAAAATAGATAATTTCTTTATTTTATATATAAGCCCTTAATAAAATCCTGTTGACTACAGTATAATTATGAATATAACCAAAGACATTGCACATTAAAAAAACACATAGAAACATTGGAAATCACTTTTTGGCAGGCAATCACATAAACATAAAAGGTACCCCACTCTCCACACCAGACTTGAACGTACTGAACCCCGTGTTCTTCCATGTGTCTCTCTTTTGAGAAGGTGGGTGTGGGTTACATTTTTAAAAAGCCACATCCATACGTCTAAAGAGTTCAAGACGCAGTCTGGGCAGAGTAGACAGAGTCACCTATGAACCTAGGTTTGGTTAAAAGCAATGAGGACAGTATGAAAGCGCATTAGTACAGAAGCACACTTGGACTGTGGAGACAAGACAAGAAAGAAAATGTAGAAGTCGGAACAAAAACAAGACGAGGGGAGAGGAGACGGGGCGAGAGTGTTATTGGGCAGCAGGTCTAGAAATAGCTTTTAAGTCGATGGTATCAGTGACCCACTCGGCATGCCAGCTGGTCGGGATTGACAAGGAACAGATGGCTCACACACACGAAAAAATAGCTTCGGCATGATGAAGTATCGAATAATAGACAGCGACAGTCAGTCGTGGAGTCTGTGCAGAGAGACTTCAAAATCGCTGGCACAACCAGCTACGGTGCCCTCAGAAGACGACACACTTTAAAAAACTACATGTCTGTATAATGGGCTGGACCTTCGGGCTGTGATAGCAGTTATACAGAACAGCAAAGAAATTATCGGCTGCACATACAACTTACTTCAGCAACATCTCTTGACGTCAACAGTTAAGCAACTAGCACGCTAGCTAACTTTTAGCTCGAGAAAGCCACGCAGGAAGTCAACTAAAATTAATAACAGCTGTCCTGTGTTATGTATCCGAGTTATCCCAGGCGAGGCTGTGGTTCTCCCAAGCTGGGTTTAAAAAAAGGTCGCCAAAAAAAAGTGTCAGCTGGCGAAGACTTGGGAGCCACGCTAGCTTAGCTTGCTAATTTTAGCTAACACAGCTAGTACAAGCTAATAGCGAAGCCTTGGGTACGTCCAGAGCAAGTCGGAGCATGCTGGCACAGTCCACCGGACTTAAACTAGCATACTGTACCGTATGAAAAACTTTTATGGTTGAAACTGTATTGATAAGCCGGTATTTACCTTGTAATAAGCCCCGTTGGAGCCACGGACCTCCACCGCCAGTTCTTCCATATTGGAAACGCAAAGGATGTTGGGACGACAGGTGCGCCTTCAAGCATCAAGAGGACTGAAGTTTGAACACTGCTTTCACAGCTCCACACTCACTAACCTAAGCTACTAAAAAGTTTGTTTTAAATAAAAGGGGGAGTGCAATAAGCCTATTGTTGCCCAAAAAAGTGGGCTATTCCCAACTTAGCAACAGTGTGATGAAATACAACCCAGTACAAGTAAAGTTGTACATTCAAAACTGTATTAAATTAAATTAAAGTAACTTATCATTCTAATGTACTTAAGGAATCAAAAGTGAAACTACAAAATAGGAATGCTCTTTGGACAGCAAAGAGTTTAATTGCTGACGTGTACATTCATAGTCACTCCTCCTTAAAAGAGCTGGGATGACAAAATCCTAATTGTGTGCAATAATACAGTACATTCCACAATTACACTGAGTTAATCAAACCAAGCTGACATAATTAAGATAGCTGACGCAGTGCTTTCAGTTTGAAAACCCCTCTGTTTACACTTCAGTACACTTCAAATTAAATTTGATTCAGTTACATAGCGCCAAATCGCAACAACAGTTGCCTCAAGGCACTTCAAACTGTAAGGTAAAGCTCCTACAGTATTAGAGAGAAAACCCCAACAATAAGATCATCCCCTATAAGCAAGCACTAGGCGACGGTGGAACAGAAGAGCTCCATTTTAACAGGAAGAAACCTCCAGCAGAACCAGGCTCGGGGAGGGGCAGGGAAGGAGAACAGAAAAGGGAAATCATAGGTAGACAGGACAAATTGCTACTTGAGTATTACTTTCCTGAACTCTACTGTAATTAAATACAAATTTTTATGAAATTAATAACTGCACAAACAGAGTATAAATGTAGATCTGTTTTATTTATTATGCCACATCATCAGTAGTAGTCTGTTAAAATATGTAATTTAATAATGGTGTTGATCACTCTTTGGCAAATGTGGTTCCTCTGATGTTTAAGTATGTTTTAGAGATAATGGGAGTTGTGGCAAAAGGGTTAAATACATTGTTCACCTGTGGTTAGAGTTTGATAACATGACTGGACATCTGGCTCCATTTATTAGTTTTTAAATCTGTAGCATTTAAACCAATTTTTTTTTTTAAATTCAGCTTTACCTGTGGAACTTAATCTTCTCAGGTATAAAAATGTAGCAATGTACTGAACAGCAGGGAAAAATTAAACAGACTGATGAATAGGTCTGAAAAGGCAAACTTGTGGTGCCTTAGAAGGAAAAAAGAAGAAGAATACAGCGACTTCACCTCATCTTTGTGAAGAGTTCTGGTTGCTCGGCTCTTTTTTTACAGGTGTGGATTTGGTCCAGTGAATCCCTTTTCAGTCCTTGTATTGCCATTGTACGTACAAGTCACTTCAAAGTCACACAGAGTGACGACATTTGTCCTTCAGTGAAGCATTTGTGGTCCTGATGAAAGTTCATTCTTCCAGAATGATGACAGTAGTAACTAAAATGATTGGTATGCCTGGGAAAAAAAGCCCCTACCATAGATTTCGTAGCCACTAGGCATACACACACAGGTTGGCAATGTTAATTGTAATAATACCAAAATATTGTGCAAGACACAACAAATGTATTTCTCTGAAAACTGTTCAAGAAACCTGTGGGAGAGCACGTTATTGATAGACTTAATTTCAATGATTCTGTTATCAGTCAGCTGTAGATCCAGCAGTTTTCAGCGGTCAGCGGTGACCACGGACCGTCTTTGAACATTTGCACAATGTTAATTGCGCTTTACAGCAGATGCACTTCAGCACTCAGGCTCTCACTACTTTGTATGAATGCCGCTGGCTGCTGGCCTTATTACTGTTTTTATATCTTAGTATATTTATATTTTAGTTAGATTGCTTTTAACTTTATTTGCACTGCTTTGTTCCAGGCAAAACACCATTTTGTTTCTGTTGTGCTTTGCAACTGCAGAAATTACAAGAATCTTGAATCAGGTGACTGACAGATATGGGTGTGTAATACAGCATAATGAATAATCACCACACTTACCATGTTCAAACAAACTTCTTTGTACTCACAGATAGATATAGAAAGATATAGCCTTCTAAAATTCAGAGCTGGATTATTATTATTATTTTGTGGGGCCGAAAAAATGGCAAGCAGAGGAGTCTTTAGCAGGTCTCTCCCCCAGTGTGCATTCTGAGGAGTAACGTAATGGTCTGCATTACATTTTTTCCCCCTCTAATGAGTACGTTTGGCTCATTTGTATAATGATTTATCACAGATAGCCAGTTTCACATTACCTTGTTAACAGATGTTCACTTATCCGGCCCAAAGGAAACTGTATCAAAGCTCTGTAATACAAAACAGCTACCCCCAAATCTTCAAACTTGTCAAAATATCTTAAGTACTGAAAATACTTTTACATCCAGTGCAGGTGACATTTGCTTCCAGCTAATGGTGCTTGAGTCCAATATTATTTTATCCCTGCTTTGACTGAAAAACATGCCTAATTTGAGTGTATCTTTTAAATAATTGATTTAGCTAGGTATCATTTTTCTAAAGCTCCCTGGCAGACTCTGTAGATTTGGTAGAGAAACATATACTGTAAGAGTGCACTGAGTGTGGCAGACAAACAGAGAGCAGTTGCTGGCTCATCTTTTACAAACAGCCACTGTGACACCTAGTGGTGATTAGTTACTCTCCTGACGACTATTATCCCTGTACAGTGTATACCACCATCAGACTGCACCAGAGATAAACTATATGTTAAAATCAGCATCAGCAATATAATATCAGTGTGTGCATGGTTTATACTGACATTTCTATGTTAGCAAATCATTTTTGTTCAATGTTTGCTTGCATGTAACGTTGGGTGGAGAACAGTTTTAACTTGTATCAGTTTGGAAAGGAGGTTTGGAAATGTCACTTAGATCTTTCTTTAGCTATAAAAACAAAATAATCACTTACAACAAAATTCTGGGGACGTCTAAAATAACTGGAAAATGTTTTCACTCCCGGATTAAATGAACAGAATTTCAGTAAACATTCACAGATTGATGGGATTACAAGTGATCTTTATTCATAATAAGAATGAACTGAAACAAATAAAAAGTGAACGTTTGTCTTCTGTTCATCATTGCGTGTAATTACGTGTGAAAATGTGAAGACATGCTGACTCAGTAGCACGTAAGTGTTGCTTTTAACACTTCAACAGGTGCTGTGTGACAATGATAGTTTTTTTTTTAAGGTTAAAGTTAACATTAAAATGAAAGTATTCATTTGTCAGACAACAATCTTTATTATATAATCATTTACACTATAAATGCCAAAAATTTATTTGAAATGATATCTAAATTTTCTTTATTCCAGAATGCCCTTTTAAAGAGCTGTGCTGACACATGCCTGAAAAAAAAAATTAAACTGACTGTGGCATTTATTGCTTTGAAATGTCCAAATACAATTCAATAAAGAAAAATGTAAAGTGCTAACATAATAAATATATAGTATATGCATTTATCCCAAAAGCACACTGGTGCCCGTATGTTGCACATAATGTGCAATGTGCAGCATAATAACCATATGTTGAATTTAAATCAACATACCAAAAACATGCAAGAGCACTCAGTGGTGTAGATTTATAATAATTAGTCAATTTGTTAATTACAGTTTTCTGTTTTTTTGTCTCTCGTGTGTGATTTATTGAAGTGGCCATGGATCAAAGCCTTAATGCTTTCAGAATAAGACTTGCACAGTACGCCGTGCTGTTAGGTGAACTGCGAAATGAAGTATGCTGTTTAGTTTTAAACCAATGCATGCATTAAAAAACATAAAACCAGATGCATGAATGTGAATCAAGGTGTTTTTTTTTTAAATAAATAAATAAATAAAAAGAAACATCTTTTAGGATGCGCTGAGGTATCTTTTGATGTGTTCTGACACTATGATGAGCCGGAGATGAAAACGCCGTGTTCCTGTAGTATTTGCACTGTGTGTAATTCGGCTCGTGTGCAGCTCTGTGGTGAAAATATTCTGTTTGGTCTGAAGACATTACCACAGACCCTCACAGTCTGCCTGATAGTCTGTCCTCACGTTCTGATTTAAACCAGTTTACCAATTCCATTATGCTAAGCCCGAACACTGGTTGGGAAATGATGAACGATTATGTGAAACACATAATCTCCCTGCTGCACCATCATTGCAATATGACAGCCAAATTTCATTCATCCTATCCAATTTCTTCCTTATTTAAGGAAAGAAAATTACTGGTCCCAGTAATCAGATATGTAGCGAGGCTGTGTGCAGGAGTTAAGCCCACTCCCATTAGGCTTTCTGCCTTCTTGCTCTGGCTGCAGTCAAATACGCGTACACACACACACACACAGGCAAAAAAGACAGATACACATGTTCCACATGTCTGACCCTCCTCAGTTCTCACATCCCCTTTCACCCATTTCAAGGACTATTATTTGGCCTTGATATATTCTCTACAACATCATCCGTTAGCGATGCCAGTTTGAAACACAGTGCCCCTTAAGTGGTTTAGCGAGCTGCTCCCACACACACACAGACACACACACACCTACACACACAGACATACATACACATCCTCTCTTTTCTCTCTTCTGAAAGAGGCCTGTACAAATGTTCATTTTCCAAACAACAACATCATTTTGGAAATTGGGTTAAATAAGATAAGAATGCAATTTTGTCTCTTTCCCAGTGATTATCCTTTGACAAAAATCTAACGTAATGACAAGATATTATTGGAGACCAATATTTGCTCCCTCCTCTCCAGGTTTCTCTTTCTGTATCTGTGGAGCGAAATCACCAGCGAGCTGCCATATTAAACACTGTGTCATTTATTGCTAATACACCCTGGATATCATAAGCCCTTAGTAAGCGCCAGTGTCACAAACAGAGAGAGGAGTGTTAAGCCTATGGCTGTTTGCTCTCCTCCACACATGTCCAATTTCACTTTCCAATCGGGAATGCATTATAGGTGTAATTGAAAATTAGTAGTACATTTTTTTTTTTTTTTTTTTGAGGGGTAATTTATCAGGCCTCATTGTTCCTGTGTGACACCTCCAGGGCCTGTTTCTAACAAGGAGCCTGGAGCACCGGGAGGCTTTCTGCTTGCCCGGGCCCCGCAGCGCTCTCTGTGCTTTGTCACTAATTGTGGCCTCCTCTCCACTGAATTGTGATTCGGCTAAAAGAGCTTGTTGGCTCGATGCAATGAAGCTGCCGGTGACGCTCTCACCATTATCAAAGATACTCTTGATCTTTTCAAAAGCAGGAAATAGATTTTTTTTTCCCCCCCTGTTCAATCACACGGAGGGTTGGAAGAGGAGGGGGAGAAAAAGTAATTTGCAATGCGTCCATTAGTTCTTCATTAAAGCAAGATTAAATTGCACCTCAAATCACATCTGCCTTTTCTAGAGTAAAGGGTGACAGTTTTAGGGCCAAAACTAATTACTAGTGCCAATGAATGAGAGAGGAAAACAGGGCTGTTTTTACATGAGATAGTGTGGCCTGTCATTATATTCAGACTAATTCCACTCTGCCTGCTCTCTTAATGAGACCAGAACGTCCTCACATCTCTCTCTCTCTCTCTCTCGCCCTCGCTCTCTTTCTCTGTATCTGCGCTCGCTCCAAATGTATAATTTTGATAGCACTTGGAGTTTGCATTAATTAATTTTTCTGCGAGACCTGCTACAAGTGCCAAATCTGTGATGTTCTGAATTATCATTTAGAGAGAAATGAAAGACAGACAGACACAGACAGGGACAGACAAAGAGAAAGACCGTTAACCGAAAAAGCAAAGGAGACAAATACTAACTTTATATCTGCCTCGGTTCATCTGTGAGTGACAAGATGTCAGCCTGGATCGGAGAGCTGATGTTTGGTGCAAACTTTTTGGAGGACTGAGAACCTATGGAGTAAATGAATGCGGCGCAAAATACAACTACTGTATGGCCACGCTGTCTTATGGTTCAGTGTAAAAGCAAAACTCTGTGGCCATACAGGAATTCATCCTGTGCACCAGATCAAGTTGTGCAGGTATTTATTTGATGAAATGACCACTGTGGTTCACTGATAATTTGATATAGTTTGATAGCATTATATGAATAGAACTGTATCATGAACATCGCATCCAGTTTGGCAACTTTGTGATTCTGAGATTGCAAAAGCAAAAACCGGCTGCAGGATGAGGCAGGTTTCAGCACTCGAATAATGTGAATTAAATGAAGTCACAATTAGTGTTGTGTTAGGCATAATCAGCTTTGTGGTTGCTTCATTAATAGTCTTTTATATACAGTAAGTTATGCTTAAATGCCTGAAATATAGAGTAAAGATTCCCCCTGCGCTCTTCATTTCTCTTAAACTGATGAGAAAAAACATGAATGCACTGTTTTCCCAACTGCTCAGCATCTTCTTCTGCACTCCGCTTCCCTCCCCTCCGCACGGATCGACAGACGCTCCTCTCCGGTGTTGGAGGTTGAGGGTGGTTAGATTAGTCTAAGAGCTGAGAGCAGTCAAGTCTCACAAACAGGATTTAGCATGTTGTCTCATAGTGGCAGCTCTGCCCGGGATCACATGGTGCTGATGAGCCCCGGGGCATAACATGCTTATGGCAGATACACTGCGATTTACAGAGACAGGAGAAGTGCAGAGTACACCAACTTAACATGTGTGCATTTGTTAGCAGTGCACAAAGTTGAGATGTTGGCATCTTTAAATGAGTCAACAATGTTGTGAGGCTTTACCCCTGCGCTCTGTATAAATCTCTTAATGCACCTTACAGGCTTTTCAGAGTTGCCAGCTGATTAGCCCTCTCAAGACGATTTTTGCCATCCTTAAAATATATATATATATTTTTTTTACATACAGTGCATTTTTTTTTCTCCCCTCGCGAGGTATCAAACCTCCTTTCCTTGCAAAAAAAATATATGCACTAGCACTAATTTTTTTAAGCAGAGGAATCACCCCACTGGTTTCTGCTGAAGTGAGATTTGGCTGCAGAGACCGCGCTGGTTCCAGAAATTCAAACCTCATACCATTCCAGGCTGGGCTTATCCTAAGCTTGTTAGTATGTGTGATGCTGGGACCGATAGGGACCTCTACATTACCATAACGCTGCTGAATTAACTATGATCTTCCACTGCACCGGGAGAAAAACTGGCCCACAGAAGTTTTGCAATATGCTGTGCAGGATATTATGATAACATGCAATAATAAATGTTTATAATCTACTTAGTGGAGGGCCAGGGTTCAAATATGTTTCTATATTAAGCTTATTAATGCTCCCACAGATTTTCTGTTCCACTGTCAGAATGGCTGAGTGAAATATGCACAGTTAACCAGAAATGGGAAAATAAAAGGTCCCTGAGTGGCGATTAATCAAAGCGGAGATTGTGCAGCGATTTGTCACAGAGAGAAATGCCGCAGTTAAAATGTATTTTGTGGTGTAGCGGATGCAGCCACGCTGCGGGCATGTGATCTGGATTGTCTCTGAGATTTTTTTTTATTTTTTGAGGAGTTGTTATTCTACAGTTGTAAATAAACTACACTTATAGCTGATGCTAGTATTTTTATATGCATATTCTTGCCTTTGTCTTTATTTTGGCCCCAAAATACATTTGGACCCTTAGTAGGGAAATTAAACTTGCTGAAAGTTGATGTAACTTTGTAAGGTAGGCTGTTGGTGGCCCCTGCTCTGCTTTGAATCTATATGTGGTTGGAATCTAAAATAAAAAAGGCTCAGCTGAGTAAGCATCAATCTATGTTGAATCAGTCGGTTCTTGTTCAGAACTGACACCCAACTTGGGCCAGGCTGGCTTCTCCCCTCCAACTATTTTAAGCTACGTTCACATTTACTGGAAAGGTGGTGTCAACTTTCTCATCTAATTCCCTGTAGTAAACCGAATAAACATTTAGCATAATGTTTAATTGTAAGTTTTAGGATCAAACAATGGCAGCGCTCTTTTGCATCGCTTTAAAGTCACTGCAACAAGACTCTTTACCTCATAAATTAATAATCAATCCCGCTGCAGCTCAAAGTCCTCCTCTGACCTGCTCTGTTAATCTTCTGGTGAATGTTTCTGTGGAAATACCATAAGGCCTGTACACGTTTGAGACGCATTAGACGATACACTCCTAAAGTATCCTTATTATACTGCTCGTCTTATTTTGATAAACAGTAATTTGATGTCATGGAGGACAGTAAGGACTGAATGGGACTTGTCTGTCTATCTCTCTCTCTCTGTGCCATTCGCACCACTTCTCTCATGGGTTAAGACTCCCCTCTCTCCCTCTCTCTTTCTCTGTGTTGACACATATACATATCACACACCAGGATTAGTATGACGGTGACTGTAACAAACCTCTCTTTTGAAAAAAAAAAAAAAAAAGAAAGAAAAGGGGGGAGAAAGCACCCTATTCTATAGTGGAGGTGCCCAGCCAGAAAATAGCATACTTAGACAACAATGGCGTGGTAAGTACCTTAGCAAGGATCAGCGCTGGCAGAGTGAAACACATTACAAAACAATGGCTGACTGCCTGCCTGCTTGGCTGCTTGGCTGGCTGTCAGGAGGAGCTGTGGAAGCTGCCATGAGCTGCCATGCTGTTATTTGTCAGGGGAAGAGAAAAGGAGACAGAGACACACATCATCATCTCGCTCCTCATCGCCGTAAACACTGGTGTGAATGACTGGTCACAGAGAGTATAATCCCGCCTGCACACGCATCTCCCATGATCCCCCCTCTGCAAAGTGCGCCGTGTGATGTTGTTCCACTACATGACAACAGCATGGGATGCAGAGGTGACGGGAAGGGTGATTGAAGAGGGCTCAGTTAAATGCGCTTTGATTTTTAGTTTCATATCATATTTGTGGGGTTTTCATTTTGATTCAAAGATTGATTTGCAAAGTGTTTTGGGGAGATAGCACAGAAACATAAAGTTTGATGCTAAAAACTACAAAACTGAAGAACAAAAAAACGTTAATCGATTGACCGTTTGCATCTTTTTGATCAGAAATTCTTGGCTTCTTGGATCTTAAATGTTTGGTAAACTCAATGATCAGGCAAAATACATCAGTCTGAAGATTTCACATTAAAGCTGATCAATATGAGATCTGACCTATAAACATATATGGCATAGGAATAAAATACATATATGTTTAAACTAGAAACAGCTCCCGAAGACCTGCAATAAAAAAGATTAATAATCCAAACAGATGAAGAAAGAACAATCCTAATTTTAAATGAACGACAAATAATCCTGCTGTTGAATTATGCTAAAATCACACTGAGAATATCCAGCAATTATTAACCTCCATATCATGCGTTCAAAATTACACATTTACATTCCAATATTTTGATAGGATCTAAATCAGGAAGTCACATTTATTCCAGTTTTATTATTGAGCCAATAATGAGTTGAGATTGTTTAATGCCAGTTAAAAGTGGAAAAGGGGCTTCTGTAAAAAAAAAAAAAAAAAAAAGGCAGGGGGGAGGAGCGTTACTAATGATATAAGAGTGAATGTTGGAGCATCTCCGGGAAATCTGGCAGAAATCCTAATGTCGCTCCTGTCCCTCTTTTAATGCAAACCAAATGAGCCTGCACTGTAATAAGAAGCTTCCCAGAATTAGTTTCCGTTTGCAGAAAATTGCGAGAAAAAAAGCTCCCTAGTACCTTTATCTATGAATTTCACTCCAGCATAACAAAAAAAAAAAAAAAAAAAAAAAAGGCAGACCCTCCTCTGACATTATTTGGATGACGTGCCATCAGTAGAAGCAGCAAGAAATAACATTGTGCAAATTCTATGCATGTTAATGATAAATAGGAATCCACCTGCTCACAGATAAAATGAGTTTAATTTCCCCCCACCCGTGCCCATGTGCCTGCCTGGCCTCTTAGAAATTACTTATGCACAGCTATTATTAAAATAGGGCCAGAGCAAATGAGAAAGAAGCGCTATCTCTGGAGAGTGTGGCTGGGTTTAGACTGCTGCTGCTGCTTCTGCTGCTGCCAGGACTCCCTGCTTCACACAGTCAGCGATTCTTTCCCGCGCACACACACATGTGCAAACACACCGAAGCCCGTGCAGATGCACCTCAGCTCCTCTCAGCTCTTGTGGCAGCTCTGACCCTGTATTTACTGAATTAACCCAAATCCTTTTTTTTTTTTTTTTTGAGGGGGAGTTTTTCAGTGTAATGGAATTTTGAAAGCTTTGTGAGAACATCTATTTTCCCAAGTGTCTATCTGCGTGCATGCTAATATGCACTTGTATACCAATGGGAGAATGCACGTGTGTGTTCGAGCGTACATTTGTACACTCGGGTGCGTGTGGCTGTTTTGTATCCGAATGTAATTTTGTTGTTGGAAGGAAATTTCCTTTGGGTGCACAATGTGCTTGTTCCCTCATCTTCAGAGTAACTGAGGTTATAACAATAGAATGCTGAAGACTTAGAAAATATCAGTCATAAGTGGGGACTGAAATATTTATTTATGCATACAGACGAATACAGAGGGAATGATGAAAATTGTGAAAGGCGAGAGGAAACAGAAGCAAAGTGTAAAAATTCTTTTTGTTAAAAAAAAAAAAAAAAAACAGGTCATGGGAGAAGTGTTTTTGTTCAAAGGGTGCTGTATGTTCTCTGCCACCTCTGCTCCATTAGCAAATCAACAGATTCCTCTCATCTCTCACTCTGGCCTTGAACACTTCCAGAACATTCATCCTTTTTATCCACATGAGTTGAAGGATGTTCTGATGGCTGGCTGTACAGTCTCTCTCCAGTCTGAACCCTTGCCTTCTTTGTGGCTCTGATTCAATAATGAGCGAGAGGGTGGAGAAAAAAAAAAACACACCACCAACAACAACACACAAACTCATTAGGTGAAAAAAAATCTAAATTGATTGTGAGCTGAACACTCGAAGGTTACATCCTGACATTGTGTGGAATTAAAAACCACCCGGCAGAGAGGAAAGACAGAAGAGAGTGCTCACCTGCCGACAATAGAGCTGTCAAAACTGGATTACGAGAACAACATATAAAGCTTTGTGCATTTTATATTTTAAATAAAAGTTTGTACTGTATGTGCAGAGCAATAAATGTGGAACAGTGAATACCTCTGCCAGAATCCAACAGAAGAAATAAATGAAACAATACGCCATCAGGCTGCGAGGGACAGCTCAGAGGATACGCAGAATAATGATGCGCTAACATGTTTGCATTTGGTCTTGAGGCTTCCTGCTGTGTGTATGCGCTTTCTAATGACTGCTCGCTGTGAGGGAAAACAGCCCCTTGGGGACGCTAAGACGCTAATAAATGAGGTACACTCTCCACTTCATGCACTCTCAGGGCAGCAATTATGTCAAAACAGTGTTTATAGTTGTAACAGTAAAGAATTTTTCTGCCTTCTGAAGATGAGCCCTTCAGTTCTTGACAGGATTTCTGAAGTTGAAATTACCATGTCGTTATGTCACCATATAATGTCCCTAAATGATATATTAGCCTATAGTTTGCAAATACCACGGTTATTATTGTCAGTGTGAGCAAAGAAGAAAAGCATGATTGTGTTGACACACTTCAGCATGTGATGTCTGCAACACATTGTTTAAGAATATAAATGATGTATGGAAACGGATGTTTATTGTGCACGCTGTTATACCAGGGCCTGTATTTTACTCTACAGCAACCAAAAGCATCACAGCTGGATCAAATTGATGGAAACTCTCTCACTTGAGTACAAACACTAAATATATGTTTTTAAGGGGGTAGCGGGTGGGGGTGGGTGGAGGGTCACAACTGCTCTTGGAAATAATCTTAAAGGGATTCAAAAACAAAATTTGGGGTGCAGCCCGATACACTAAGCTTAAATTACACTAATGTACCGACAGCTAGATTAAACTGCTATTTTACAGTTTTAATCTGTAATGTAATCTACAACAGCAGTTTTTTTTACTGTAAAAAATGGTACTTTGCTGTAAGAAATACACTGCACAGTATTATACTTAGCTCTTAGTTATACTGTTATCTTAGAGCTTCTACTGTAATCTCCAAGAAGAGTTTATTACTCTAAAAGAAAATTGCATGTCCTTGCTCCTGCTCTACTCTTTGAATGACACAGTTTTAAAAATTCCCCTCGAGGCGCGCACTGGGCGGATGTAATCAATCGCTACAGGGTTCTTGATCATGGCAGCCCATTGCTAGCTAAACCCTAACACCGTTCTGGACCACACAAACGCTGGAAATATGAAAATAAATATCTTGTGATAAACATTATATACATACTGTCACACATTATATACACAAAGTCATACAGGGAAATTCTTTGGCATGAAGTACATATAGAAAAAAAAATAGAGAGCTTTATGTTTCTTCTTCTGTTTTTTGCTTTTATGGGGGGGGGGGGTATTTCACACTTGGAATTATGAAGAAAGGGGGAAGTTCACACAATCAAACCTTTGATCTGTGCTTTTTTGATATTTTTTATCTTATATATTTATTTTGTAACAACATGGTTAAACTTAAACAGACCTGTTGTTTCAATGCTGGATTTGATGAAATACTCTCAAACCTCATCCCTAAAATAGTCTTCTTGTATAATGGTTGGTGGCTTGTTTCTATTTTTATGCATATTTGTGAAACACTTTGAGTCATAAGGGTCTTTTTTTATGTGCCTTTGAAAGATATTTTGCTTTGATTTTAGATCAAATTAACCCTTGGGATTACTCTGGGCTTAAAAATGTATTATATTTATTATAGACACTGTGGATTTTGCCTTAGGCTCTAACAACTTTGTACATATTGTATAATGTTTAACATCTGAGAGTCCCAAGTAAAAAAGTGCCCCTCTGTATGTTGTTAAAGATTCCACAAGACATTATTACTAAAAGGAGAAGCAAGTCCTTATCATTTGAACATTAATGCTGTATTTGTGTAGTTTCTCTATTAATCACATTCTGTTCCTCTTCTACCTCTTGGGAGCTGTCAGAATGATTTTCAGTGGTGGTTTGCACTTTAATGTAGTTCTTTAACAGCTCTTATTTTTATTTTCTTTAAGGACCCTTGCTGTTAGGAGGCTGTAGGGCATTGGCCCACTCCGCCTAGTTACTGTAAAAGTCAAAACTGCAGATAAATACAGTGGCTGAGAACATTAGAAGTGTAGTACAAGGGTCCACTTTTCTTGATTAGCTGATAGCCCAAACCCCTTAGAGACCAGCTCTGAATGACCCCAGAAATGATTTTACAAATGTGTCTTCCAGCAGAAGAAGTTTGAGTCCCTGCGGAGTATTGTGACAGCACTGAGACGAGGGCCAGCGACAGCAGCAGGGTGAGAGTGTGATTGAATGGCAGCAGAGGACTATACATCTTTAAATTCCTCATTATCCACTAACACACAGACACCACGTCTGCTCCTATTCCATTACTTACTGCTCTGTATTGTCATGCTCCGAGAATTCAATGTAGTACCTTTTATTGTAGAAAATGAAAAATGTCATTTCCCCCTTCTCCCTCTCTCTGTCTCCCCCTCTCCTAACACTAATTTAAAATGTCTCATCTCCCTCTGCGTGTTCAACAGTCTGATTGCCTCAGTGCTGAAGAAAGAGGCCTAAGAGGAGGAATCCCCTCTTTGTGAAAAGGAGTCCAGGTGGGAGCAGGAGGAGGAGGAGGAGGAAGAGAATGGGAGTGGGATGATTCACGAAGGCGAGAAATCTGCAGCTTCATCAGAGTCGGTCAAGCAGGACAGCTGCTGCCGCTGACCTCCCGAACTAGCCGAGAGACCCGCACCTTCAAGGACTAAAGGTCTTCTTATTCTTTTCCCTCCAGCAGCCTTCCTCCCTCTCCCCCTCCCTCTGCCATTCTTTTTTTCTTTCACAGCCACTTTTTCACTTATTGCAACAGTGCAGGCTCAGGACATGACCTGGAGAAATAAAGTCCTTCAGGTTTGCAAAAGAGCACAGTGATGTGGTTTCTCCGGGCCTGAAATCCAGCACACATCTATGTGTTTATGTCATGGAATCAGCTGTGAATCCTTTCCCTATACTGCGGGATGACTGATGGAGTTGTAAACAAAGACAGAACACAGCATGATCTGTCTGAGTGACCAGAAAAGTACTTCACATTTCCTAAACAAATCACCTGCTAACACATCACTGTGAAATTTTTTTCTAAGAGATGGTTGAACTGAATATATGCTGGTTTTAACTCGTCTGTGGCTTCACAAAGACCAATTTTTCACCCTTTTTTAGTTTTACATAATAATAAAGTGCAAAACTCTATTTTTATCCATCCATGTATCTGTCTAGCTCATGTAGTTGTTTTTAAATTTTATTTTAATAAAGAAAATCATAAAAATTCATAATGGACACAATTATTTTAGCTTTTTTTTCTGGCTTCACCAAAAAAACACCAAATTGAGCAAAGAGAAAAACTTCACATAAGTAAATAGCTTCAAGTGAAATGTGTATTAAAACCCAGATATCTGGTGGTGTCACTGCG
>JAVDPK010003081.1:58593-73935 GCA_034780415.1 Cichlasoma orientale | reverse complement strand
TGCTTATTGAGAGCACAGAGATATCAGTATTTCCTTATCACTGTGAGATCTTCAGAATGGAGCGACCATGCCTGCTCAGCACTGTTATTCATGTACAGTGCTGTGAAAAAGTATTTGGCTCCTTGCTGATTTTTTCTTTTTTTTGCATATTTGTCACACTTTCTGTGTCAGATCCATCCATTTTCTTCCAATTATCCAATTCAGAGTCACGGGGGGGTTGGAGCCTATCCCAGTTGCCACAGGGCGAGAGGCGGGGTACACCCTGAACAGGTCGCCGTGTTGTCTGTCCCTCCAATACGGAGGGACAGACAACCATTCGTACTCATATTCACATCTATGGGCAATTTACAATCACCAAATAACCTAACCCCAGTAATTACATGTCTTTGGACTGTGGAGTACAAGGAGAACCCACACAGACACGGGGAGAACATGCAAACTCCACACCAAAATGTTGCCCCTAAACCTAATAACTGGAGGAATTTTGGCCCACTCTTATTTGCAGAATCATTTTAATTCATCCATGTTGGGTGGTTTTAAAGCATGAATGGCCTGTTTAAGATCATGCCAAAGCAAGCAAAGATTTAAGTCCAGACTTCAACTAGGCCACTCCAAAACCTTAATTTTTATTTAAAAAAAAAAACAAAAAAACATTCAGAGGTGGACTTGCTGGTGTGTTTCAGATCTTTGTCCGCATGCTTGACCTTCAGGTCACAAACTGATGCCGGACATTCTCCTTCAGGATTTTCTGGTAGAGAGCAGAATTCATGGTTCATCAAGTCGTCCAGATCCTGGAACAGCAAAGCAGCCCCAGATGATGTTCTTTTTATGAAATGCTATTTTAGTTTTACACCAGATGTAACGGAACTCAAACTTTCCAAAAGTTTAACTTTTGTCTCATCAGTCCACAGAATATTTTCCCAAAAGTCTTGGGGATCATCAAGATGCTTTTTGCCCACTCTCTTATTGTTGAATAATGAACTCTGACCTTAACTGCAGCAAGTGAGGCCTGCGGTTCTTTAGATGTTGTTCTGGATTCTTTTGTGACCTCCTGGATGAGTTGTCGATGTGCTCTTGGAGCAATTTTGGTATGCCGGCCTCTCCTGGGAAGGTTCACCACTGTCCCAAGTTTTCTTGTGGATAATAACTCTCACTGTGGTTTGCTGGAGTCCCAAAGCCTTAGAAATGGCTACGTAACCCTTTCCAGACTGACAGATCTCAGTGACTTTGTTTCTCATCTGTTCTTGAGTTTCTTTAGACTGTGGCATGTTGCTTTTTGAGATCTTTTAGCCAACGTGTCAAAAAATGTTCTATTTAAGTAATTTCTTGATTCAACAGGTCTGGGTTATCTTTGTCTAATATTAAAATTTGTTTGATGATCTGAACGTGTAACAAATATACAAAAAAAAAGATAAATAATAAAGGGGCAAATATACTACAATACAAAAAAAAATGAAAAGAACAGTTTTTAATCAGAGTTAGCACCAAGTCAGGTAAACTTGGAATATTCATCTGGTCAGTTAAGCAGCCGAGGGGGTTGTTAATCAGTTTAAGCTGCTTGGGTGTTAATGAAATTAATAACAGGTGCACTACAGGAGTAACAATGAGACAACCCCCAAAACAGGAATAGTTTTACAGGTGGAGGCTACTGACTGTTTTTCACTAGTTCTGCATTTGGCTAGGGTCAGTGTCACTACTGGTAGCATGAGGCGATACCTGCACCCTACTGAGGTTGCGCAGGTAGTCCGACTCCTCCAGGATGGCACATCAATGCGTGTCATTGCCAGAAGGTTTGCTGTGTCTCCCAGCACAGTCTCAAGAGCATGGAGGAGATTCCAGGAGACAGACAGTTATTCTAGGAGAGCTGGACAGGGCCGTAGAAGGTCCTTAACTCATCAGCAGGACCGGTATCTGCTCCTTTGTGCAAAGAGGAACAAGATGAACGCTGCCAGAGCAAAATGACTTCCAGCAGGCCACTGGTGTGAATGTCTCTTACCAAACAATCAGAAAAAGACTTCATGACATCCTCTAGTGGGCCCTGTGCTCAATGCCCAGCACTGTGGAGCCTGATTAGCATTTGCCATAGAATACCAGAACTTGCAGGTCCACCACTGGTGCCCTGTGCTTTTCACAGAGAGAGCAGGTTCACCCTGAGCACATGTGACAGATACAAAGGGGACTGGAGAAAGTTATGCTGCCTGTAACATTGTTCAGAATGATGGTTTGGTGGAGGGTCAGTGATGGTCTAGTGAGGCAAATCCACGGAGGGACACACAGACCTCTACAGGCTAGGCAACGGCACCCTGTCATTCGGTATCAGGATGAAATCCTTGGACCTACTGTCAGACCCTACGCTGGTGCATATGCTCCTGTCACCTGGTGCACAACAATACCTGGCCTCATGTGGCAGGAGCATACAGGCAGTTCCCAAAGGATGAAGGAACCGACACCATTGACTGGCCCCTACATCTAACACCACAAAGTTGCACCTCAGACTGTCCAGGAGCTCAGTGATGCGCTGGTGAAGATATCTCCCAGGACACCATCCATTGTCTCATTAGGAGCACGTGGGGGCCGTACAAACTGCTGAGCACCATTTTAAGTTGCTGCAATGAAATTTCAGCAAATTGGAGTAGCCTGTTGCATCATTTTTCACTTTGATTTTCGGGGTGTCTTTGAAGTCTGACCTCAAACAATGTGGCATCCTTTCATTCCTAAAACATTACCCAGACCATATGAGTGTAGATATCCAGCATGACCTTTTTCCCCATTGTGATCCAATGTGTTTTCAAAAGTGTTCCTTTATTTTTTGTGCAGTGTACTTTTTAACAATACTGTATCTCCTACATTATAATTTCTGAACCTGGTCTCCTTATAAGTTCCATAAAACAGAGCTCATCACTGTAGATAAAATGTGATCCATGTATAGGATGACAACTAAAACCCAAGGACTTCAATGACAGTTTTGACTTTTGAAACGCTTTATTGACTGAACTGACTTCATTTTACTACTGGAGAAAATGAAAATGAGAATACAGCTGGAACTTCTGCACTAAGTAAAGCCTTTAAGATTGTTTGGACAGAAGTTTAACAAGCCACAGAAAGAAAGCACAACATGGCACACATCAGTAAACATAAGGCAGTTACCTTTACCCTCTTTAACGGAAAAAAGTACCAACATCACAGAATGAGATCCCTACAGAGCCAAGTTATGTAACAGCTTGTCAAAATGTTTACAAAACCACCCTCTAAGAGGGATGTTTACAAAGATAATGTAATAATATGGACTAAAACTGGTATTCCCATGTTTAGATATGAGGAGCTCTGATCCCCCGTTTAAAAATGTGAATTTATTGGAGCATTATTTGGAAGTGTTAAACCCATTCAGATGAACATTTCATGACATTTTGACAAACACTTACCCAGGATTTACTACAGCTGCCAGCAGGCCTCAAGTCCAACATAAAGAATAAGAACCCTTTCAAAATAAAACCGCTCATTTTATGCAATACTGAAAGTAACTTAAAACAGCTGGTGACATTCAATTAGCAACAAATTTGGCCACAGTGATCTATAGTGATTACTGATGCACAGTCCAGAGAGTAATTTCATGATACACATATCAATTATATCTCTTTCCATAACACCTGGGTATTACGGGCTTTTATCATTTTTTGGCTTCACTCCTTTCTCTTTCTCAAACTGAGCAATCTGGTTAAAAATATCCAGCAGGTTCGCAGGGAGGTCCTTTTTAGGCCTCATATCGCTCTGTTCATTATGAGTTCCAGCACTTTCTTCTTTACCGTGTCCTTGGTCTGGCATGCTGCTGCCTTCCTTTCGACTTTCCTTCTCTCTTTTCACCTCATCTACTTCGCGAGCTTCCGGCCTCCCTCTATTCTCGCACCTATCACCTTGAAACAAGTTCCTTGCTGATGAGTCATGCCTCATCCTGCTCTGTGGATGTTTGGAAGCAGAATTTCCTGAATGCTCGGATCGGAAACTAGATTTACGGGAATATTCCAACTCAGTCGATGAGCAGGATAATTTTCGCTTGTGATTCTCATCTAAACTACTTCTCCTTTTGGAGTCACTTTCTCTTCTGTCTTTCTTCCCATCAACATCCCTACTCCTATCTCTCCTTTCTCTACTCCTGCTCCTCCTCTTCTCTCTATCTGGGCTTCTGCTCCAGCTATTCTTTGTTTTCCTTGTCCTGCTCTCCTCTCTGTCCTTTTGCTTTCTTTCTCTCCGTGAGGAGTCAGACTCTTCCTCTTCTGAAGCTGCTGACAGAGAGTACAGTTTGGAATTCTTTCTATCATCTGCATCCTTCCCCTCTACCTGCTCCTCATCCCTAAATCCAAACCCCAGGCCTCCCGTCTGGTTTAGAAAAGTAGCGGAGGTATTGGAAGGTGCAGGATACCACTCCACCTCGTCCTCCTCTGTCTCCTTCCTGTCTTTCTTACCCTCATTGCTTCTCCTGCTCTCCCTTGAGGAGATCCTGCGATGGCGCTTGCTTCCACGCTCTGATTTCCTCCTCTTCTTTTTTTTCTTTTTAGACCGCCTGCGAGAGGAGGACGATGATGAAGAAGAGGAGGATGTCCTGGAAGAAGTGGAGGATGAGGAAGAGGAAGATGCTGATCTCTTCCGTTTTTTCTTCATCCTTAAAAAGAGGAGATTATCTACTGATAATCTTTTTCTCTTAAAACAGATGGAGGTATTACGAGATGGTCTTTAATGGCAGTATCTTTAACAGCCATAATTTAGAAAATAAATAAATCACTCAGCTTACCTCTTCTCCTCTTTTAAGATCTTACGTAATTTCTCAGCGCTGCTCTGGCTGCTCGTAGTTGTGACCTGCTCCTTAGCCAGTGCTTCCTCTCGCAGGCGAATCGATTTCTTTAGTCGCCGGGCGAGGCAAGGCAAGATATGACAATGGCAGGCAGGCAGGCAGGCAAAAGCCCACACAAAGATATTCAAAAACATACACACCATGACCCAAACCATGCAAAGATCCCAAAACAAAAATCATTCATTCATTTATTCAGTCATTTGCATCAAGTATGTATGGAGAGGGAAAGAAAAATCAAAGGTTTGTGGAGGGGATAAGAACATCACCACCACAAACCAAACAGATTGCAGGACGATGGAAAATGTGTGATGAGTCACAGATTTACCATAGAGAAAGTGGTACGATCCAAGAGCAGGGCCGTTTTTAATCAAAGCAGATGGAAGGACAGAGGTGCAGGCAGAGATGTGCCGAGAATTCAAAGAGTATTTGTCCCAGATTGAGATAGAGAAGGTTTCAACGTTACCGTATTTGAACCCGGGACACAAGTGTCCAGGAAAAGAGGAGTCATTGTTGGCATTGTGCAGGTTATTTTTCCCCCCACAAGGCAGGTGGCAAGGCCGTGGCAGTCGAAGGGTCGGGGGACAGAGTCCAAGGGTTGCAGACACACACATACACACAAAACACTTCATCAGTATTACAAACCACAGTGCTAGGAACTAACTAGATTAAGCAGAAAAGCTCTTTAGTGTATTTGTTTTTAGTAAACATGCCTACATGGATAATATGCATTTTGGAAATGTGCTCCAACAGGTTTCAGCACCATGGACAGCAGCTCACATTCAGTGTTTATTGTGATACTGTTTGTTGTCTCACTCTGCTCTGCTCTCTCACTCCTTATCGACTGAGCTGCTAAATATGTAAAAGTTGTCCATAGGCTTAGTCAAGCTTTACAGGCCTTAGTGTGAACAGAAGAATCACTACTCAGAATCTGCCAACAATACAGCCTTTTCACAACAGCCATTCTAACATAAGGACACTGGTAATGACAGTTATTAGGGCATGACCCTGCATTATTATTATTAGGAACACCTGTTTTTGCCTTCTATTGCAAACTGGCCTGTAAAGTTTCTGCTCATTTTGTAATATTCACACTTCTTTCTTCAGACTTTGAATTTAATATATTTTTGCCCACTTGATGGGAGTATAAAGCAGAACTCGACCAATATAGGATTTTTCAGACAGATACCAATATTTGGTGACTTAAAAATCTGATTTATCTGCCAATTTTTTTTTCCAGTCACACAAACATAAACAGATTTCCCTGACATTTTTTATATTTAGTTATGTATGCATCCCTACTAAGATCATTTGAAAATGCAGTTTAAAAATAAACTTTTTTTGCTGTTACAAGTCCTGGATTACTCATTTACACCCCAAGCAACGGTGCCAACAGGGAAGCTGCAGAGTGCCCTCTGGTGGAGAAACTGAGAAGCACTCGTGACAAGGGTATTTCTCCCACCTCTTCCTTACTAACAGACTCTTTGCTTTAGCTACATGCAATAGTGGTCGTGTGTAGTCACCCCAAGAGGCTCCATTTGAGCAGGGAACCCTGACTGCTGACAGAAACATCTGGTTCTGTAGCTGCTTAGTGCCCACTATTCACCGAGTAGTTGCTAACTTTGTGTGCCTGTTTTCTGGTGCTCGATAAAGTACAAAATGAATGAATGTCAGACCTTTTTTTGCTGAAAATGCTGTCTGCTGTAACCAAAGGTAAGCAGTAAAAATTAGCCCAAGTAATACAGTACCAGGCCAAAAGAACTACAATTAAACTACAGAGTAAAATCATCACTTTCCCCTTTCAGATGCATGTTCCTGCACCATCCACTTTTAAAGTGAAAAATATTAACCACAGGCACCTTTCTGTGAACAGTATTTAACTCAGAAACATACTGCCCCACACTTATTTGTTAAAAACAAGTATGTTACACATATACAAACAGAGCATACATAAATACCAATTGGGGAACTGATTTTATGAGAAACTAATCTGTGCTATGAGAACAAGAGCTGCTCACTTTTTCCACCCATTTCATTCATTTTTCTGAATTCACACATAAATAAATCCACATTTGAAACTAAGCTTTGATATGCCCATTATTGCTACATGTGCCGTAATAGTTAAGCCTGAAATACACACATTGCATTCCTGGCAACTTTTGTGAACCCCTCAGGTGTGCGTGTGTGTTGTGTCCACTCACCTGTATTGTGTCTGTGATCTTGTGCAGGGCTTCCTGCGCCTCAGGGTTTGAATCATCTAGGGCTAGAGCTCTTCTGTACAACCCCTCTGCTGTTACTAGCTTTTCCTGTTCTTCAAGCCTACAAACACAAACAACAATCCTTTGAGTAAACAACAATAACACTTATTTCAATCTATCCATTTTCTTCTGCTTATTGGAGAGACATGGGGAGAACATGCAAACTCCACACAGAAAACCACCGGCCAAGGTGGATTCAAACCCAGGACCTTCTTGCTGTGAGGCAACAGTGCTAACCCCCCGTACCACCATGCTGCTTGTAACACTTATTTGTATAGCAATATTCCTGTTAATTCTTCACTCGCGATTACTGACCAGTTGATGCTCACTCACCCGTTTCAAACTAGCCTGTGACTTTTTTCATGCTTCAAATAACTTCCTCCTCATATAAGAGCACTACTTTCCTCCTTGGGAAAAGTCAAAGTCATTCTGTCCCTAGTTACTTTACATGACCTTCTACCTAGCTGTTAAGACTTCCTGTTTAATAATGATATTTTTATACTTACTTATAAGACCCATTGTGCAAGAAACATTGTGCACAGCAAGAAAAGGCTTCAAATAAAACAGCCCTTCAGGATTCAGGTTGTAGAAAATCCTTCCACTTATTGCCCATAACACTGTGGCTGTTTTTTAAAATCACTGTACTATACAATAAACATATATGCCTCTAATTACTACATTTCTCTTGAGGTAAGATGTGTCAGCTGCTTACCACCTTTATTAAGAACATAAACTTCTCTCTCTGATCTCAGTTTTTCATAACTAGTGGACAAACCTGAGCTACTCTATATACTAAAGCAACCAATGGAGACCCTCTGTCAAGACACCACTATGGAACAAGTTATTATTGAATTGTAAGATCTCACATCCCATCCGCCTACTCAGTGAAGAAGTGCTTACTGTTTTCCTCTCTCCACTAGTGTCTGACACAGATACTTCCTGGCATTGCGGTGATCTGGACAGTTCTCCAGAGCCTGTTCAAAGTCTGTTATTGCCTTCATGATGCCACCTTTGTTAGCATACCTGAGAGTAAGGTGAAAGAAACACAAAGAGGACAATAATTAATAGGTGTGCGCAAAATGAACTTTACGTCATTTACTAACTGTGTCATGTTTTGAGGACATGAAAGGTGCACTGTGTTTAACAGCAACAAAACAATGACAGGAAAAGGTGTGGTGGCTCAATTACTGTTCCTCATACCATTCATGTCAAAGAATGGTAGGAGGAATGTTCACCAAAAGGTGTATGCAGGGCCTTAAAAATGAATATCACAAACAAGGACAGAGTAATACAGCATTATAACAAAAAACAGGTTTCACCAGTTAACCTGAAAACAGACTCACAGAGCTCCACGCGCCACCAGTGCTTCTACATTGTTAGTGTCTATTTCCAAGGCTTTGTTGTATTCATTCATGGCTTCCACATGGCGACCGTGTTTGAAGTGGCCCACCCCTGCACGGACGCTTAACGAAAACAAGCAAAATACAAGTTGGTATTAATGTGAAGTCAAGATAAGTCAGGGGAAATAAGTGGCATGATCAGATATCAAAAAGATGCCTCATTCCATCCATTGCCTGTGGTTAAAGATAATAGTTAACAGCATTACCACTTTAAGGCCCAGGCCGCAGACTGCTTCTTCCTGATCGCAGAAGCAAAATCCTCCTCTTGGAAAAGTTTACTGTGGAGAAAAGGACCACAGGCACCACTATTTAATAGCCTAGCTAGAAGGGCAGGAGGGCCTTTATTATCTCAGGAGCAAAGAAAATCACTTTTAGGATTCAGGTGTAAAAAGTAACGCATGAATCTACTTGCAAATTTGTGCAGAATTATAGAAAATGTTGTGTAGTCGCACGAATTGAAAGGTTTACCTCTGCAGTCCTCGCATCATTGACGGTGGCTGCGTGTCACTAATTCCCACCTTCTCCAGCAAGTAGTCCACTACAGACGGGTTGTGGTAGCCATGGCAACCGGTCAGTATATGCTTGTATGTCTCACTGGAGTCACTGGCTGCACGAACGCTACGACTAAAGAGAGAACAGTACAGCGTCACTACAACCAAACACTAAGCTCAGCGAACGTATCAGCCAGATAGATTCTGTTAATGAAAATACTATTTTTATCATATTCTTGAAAAGCACAAATATCAACAGTGAGGTTGGGCTGAAATGGCCAGTATGTTCTCTAGCGGGCATAAAATGATTATTAAGCTCACAAAAAAAAAAAAAGCTTTGCATGAACAGTGACTGAGACTACAGCAGGGCTACTGCAGCTACAACCAACTGAAGCTTGATATGAATAACTAGTTCACAAGTTCGTAAGCCGTTTTTTCATTCAGTGGTATCCAAAAGTGTTCCCTTGAACTAGGCGAGCGTGTTTCTCTTCATTAAATAATCTGTGACGCGTTGTTACCTGTAGTGTATGGGCAGCTCCTCCCGGGTAATGACACCTAGTTTGATGTGCTCCAAGCCGGGAGAAAGACAGGTCTGATAGAGGGACACTGTGATTTTTTCCTGGTAGCGATCAATATCTTTCACTCCAGCTATGGAATAAGAAAAGACAGCTTTGGATGTAATTTTCATTCTTTTGCACAGCCAGCTACAGTACTTCATTTCAGAATTCAAAATGCTGCAAGCATTTCTTCTGTTGTGATGACTGCACTGCAAACCTGCAGCTAACCTGTGACAAAAGAAATGTAAGAATTCCAAAAGCAATCCCTTTGTGAAATGCTCCAAACTTTAAGACTGGTTTGTGCTCAGTAACAAATCAAAAAATACAGAAAGCAGAATTTTATTGAGGCCATACTATCTAGCAACAGAGACAATTTTCTGCAATTCAACATTCTCTAACTTGAAGCTGTTGGCAGATTAATATACTTTATCCAGAGTTTTGCTCTCTAATAAGTCCATTATTGAAAAAAAAAAACAAAAAAACTTTTAAAGGCTCCTGAAAAGAGCTGCAGTATATAATTCTAGAAATAATTGAGGAGCAGAGCACAAAGATCTTGTAGTGAAAACTGCGACCAAACAAAAAAAGTCATGACCCCATATTAATTTTAGGTTTAGACCTCAATGTTCTGGTTGTTTAACAAACCTCTGATGAAGTCTCCAATCTGGTAGTAGGACAGAGGGTCATCATGGCTGCCAGTGGAGGGAATTTCTCTGACATGACACAGAGCCTGAAGGTTGAAAGGAAAGGGGAGAAAAAAAAAAGTTTTGCCTTCATGAAACAACAGTAGAATGCAAAGTGGATGGCAGGAGTGGGTCAGGTGGAGAAAGCAACAAAGTTTATTACACAGCATTTGCCCTCACAAATCTAGACAGACAACAAAAATCCTCCAGGAATCTTTTTGTAAAGGAAGTATTTCTTGAGTGAGCAACGATATAATGGATTTATTGTTTCACTTCTAATACCTCAGTTGAAAAATATAATTGATGGCGAGCTTCATCCAAATGACACCAGCTTGTCTTTCATTTCACCAGGTATGAGGATGTGAAAAGAAGTGACTAAATCTTTGCAAATTCCTGCACAACTGCCACTCCTGCACATCACGTAAAGAACAAAGCCAAATGACACAAAAGTCATCACATGGACTCGTGACATGAATTTCAAGAGTGATTTATGCTTACATAACTCTGTAACCTGTGACATTCCTGGCAGTCACTCAAGAATTCACAGAACCACACAGCTGGTTTTTCAGCCACAGTTGGCCAACAATCAAAATTTTCCACACCTACAGAGTTGGACTTTTCTCACGTACAAGGTGCAATAAATATAATAAATATATAAATAATAAATAAATCAAATACATTCAAGTGGCTTTACTTATTGACCTACCGACAACTCTAAGTCTTCAATGTCTCTTTTCAGACCTCCTGCCGTGCAAAACAGAGTGAGGAAGAAGCCATATTCTCTAATATTGTTGATCCTCCCCACCACAATGTCTCCTCTTTCCAAATCCCGATAGATCATGGATCGCCTCTCCTCATACGGCACCTCCATGAACACCTCCATCGGTGGCATGACTGCATAGGGCTCTGGAAGAGCATGTATGAGATGCAGTATTTTCCACAAAACAGACATATTTCTCAACATCAGATAAGGCCTAGTAAGTAGCTCATACTCATCTTCATAGTTTTTATAGGAACCTAAGAGTCTGATGTCTGAGAAACAGTATGCAGTCGAACAAACACACACCTACAGCCTCCTCCTCTTCGTGGTCCTCTCCTCGAAGAGCGGCCGTCTTCCATGCTGGACTGAACAGGATATCAGCCTTCCTGGCAATGAACTGCTCCACAAGCGGGTTGCTCTTCTCTTCAGACCTGCTTCACGGGACGAAAACAATAAAAAGATCAATAAATCAAATAAAATAATAATAATTAGCAGTGGCGCTGGACTGAAGTCACCTATGGCACCAAAGGAAAATGAAATAATGCAGCAGAAAAAGTTGAATTTCCACACATTGATGCTCTTTCGTCACTTCATTAGGATTTTGTATTACATACCAGATTTTTATTCTACAACCACAGCTGCAACAACCAGTTAAAAAGGGACGCAAATGTAATGCATCCCCTTTAATACGGTGGTATAGCAGATTAACTATACCACTGATTACACAAAAAAAAACAGCTGAGAATAAAACTCGAGCCAAGTGATTGATTGGTCGATTATTGTGCAGTTTATGTCCAGATATTAATGCCAGAGGAGGTTTGGAACTCTGCAGAGCATTGGGGACTTTTATGCACTATGCATCTCAGCACTCGGCCACTTTCTAACTTGGTAGCCCTCCATTTCAGGGCTGAGTTGCTGTGGTTCCTAAATGCTTCCACTCTGCAGTACTTCAGCTTACAGCTGATCATGGAATACTTGGGAGGGATGAAATTTTACAAACCTACTTATTGCAAAGGTCCTGTTACAATGCTGCACTCAAATTTAGTGCGCTTTTTAGATAGACCCATTCTTTCATTAATGTTTATAAAGGCAGACTGCATGGATAGGTTGTTTATTTTATACACCTGAATTCAAAGACTGCAACGTAGAATTATCCATATAATGTACATTTTGATTATAAGCTCTTTTAAATTCAGTGAAAATGGACGGATGGACGTGCAAATATTGACATCTGCTCGTTAGCTTCAGCATATCAAGTATGAAGGTTTTCACCTTTCAACTGAAATACCGCTGGACAACCAATGGCAGCTTTACACTGTAAAATCATATTGGACCTAAGGATACTGTGATATTTATTCATCTTTCTTTTTGGACTATTTAACTCAAAGCCCATATGCAATATCATTTCCGAATAAAACTTAAGAAGAAAATACTTAGACACTAGCATTCTGTCTGTACGCATGGCTTCAGGCACTCTGCAGCAGCGCCCTGTGGAGCTCATACCTCTCATACGTGGCTTTGCAGAGATCAGACACCACCGCCTGGAAGTCTGGGTTTTCCGTTTGCTCACATTTCAGCGTGTTGAACAGTGATTGTCCGTGATACGTGAGGCATTGCTTCAACAGGTCTCTGTCCATTCTCTGCGTTTACGGGACTGAACTCACATAATTGTCCGAGTCAAAAACACTGCAGCGGCCCACTGCTGACAGCGTTGCTTAACAGAGTTTAGAGGATCTTACCTTGCGGCGGACATTTTTTTAAGTTACGCAATTTTTTGCCAGCCTGAAAAATGTTTGTTTGCGGAAAAGACTAATAGATCCACTTCAGTGTAAGTAAGTCAGATAACAGCGCTTCTCTGTGGTTTTTGGCTAGCTAACAACTAGCAAAATAGTCAGGCTAACATTTTTTCCGCATTTGTGCGGTTTGTTTGTCTTCGCAAAAACTCCCAATATTGCTGCACAACATATACCAAGACACTCTACTCATGCTACACGAAGACAATTACTTAAGTTATTAAAATTTAGCTAACGCAGAAAAACCATCCACACAGCCAGGACTCATGCACGAAGGAGCATGCGCTGTGTGTGTCACACTCAAACAGTCGGAAGAAACAAGATCCATGTAGGAACCATGGTGCTCACCGCTGACTACAAATTCTATAAACCGATCGGACATAACATTATGAGCACTGAGCAGTGATAGGTGAAGTGAATAACACTGATTATCTCTCCATCATGGCACCTATTAGTGGGTGGGGTATATTAGAAAGCAAGGGAACATTTTGTCCTCAAAGTTGATGTGTTAGAAGCAGAAAAAATGGGCAAGCGTGAGGATGTGAGTTTGTCAAGGGTCAAACTGAGATGGCTAGACGACTGGATCAGAGCATTTCCCAAACTGCAGCTCTTGTTAGGTGTCCCTGGTCTCCTGGCCGGTTCCTGAATCACCGGGTTAATGAGTCGAATCTACCTGACTCAGGTGATTCAGCTGTCCGGGTCACTGACTTCACTCCATTCAGCGTGGTTTAAGTAAATAATAAGTTAAATATTCAATCAAATAAGCACGGCGCGAACATGCGACCATATGCCTCAGGGCTGAAAGTCAGCGGGCCGGGTTCAAGTCGGGCCCCGACCCGCGGCCTTTGTTGTATTCCCCCCCCCCGCTTTTCTGTCTACTCTTCACTGTCGCACCATCTAATAAAGGCTAAAATAAAATACACTGGGGTTCTTTACGTGGCTGATTTTTTGCACATTTAGCCTTTTCTTTTTTTCTTTTTTTCTCGTATTTTAGCTTGGTTGTTTTTGTTTATATAGCTATTTAAAATATTTAATTCTCAGTATACATTCTCTAATTTTCACACTGCATTTTTTTCTATTTTTATCTCTGTATTTTTTGTTTTGTTTGGTTTTATGTTCACCTTTTGCGCATTTGGCATTCTTTGTTTTTATTTGACTGTTGTTCTACATTTAATCCATTTTAATCTTGGTTATCTGGTAATTGCAAATTTCCAGTTTTGTTCAGTTTGTTGTTACTTGTGTTTAAGTCTTGTCTTTTGGTGTGTGAAATTTAAATAAAAATAAAAATGTGAAACTTAATTAAGCTTGGTGAACCGAATCACATCACGTCAAGTGAACCGAATCACATTACTGAGTGACTCAGATTAACCCGAGTCCATAACATGAACAAGTTCACCACCACTAGTATCTATCAAAAGTGGTCCAAGGAAGGAACAGTGGTGAGCCAGCGACAGGATCATGGGCAGCCGAGGTGGGGAGTGAAGGCTGGCCCGTGTGATCTTATCCAGAGCTACATGAAATATGTATATGATGTATAATTTATATGTGTATAAAGTAAATATAGCAATAAAAGAAAATGGAAGAGTTGAGTTCTTTTCTCTTTAAGTAAAAATCTGAGAGAATAAAATGAAGGAACTGCACTACACAACGTGTTTGCCAACTTCATGAATAGGTTTCCTGCTAACTGCAAAGGCATTTTAGTTGATTGACAGCACTAGCACTTTGACACAGTTTTGCTTTCAAAATTCTGGTTTTAGTATTTGAACTATGGCTGAATGCTTTCAGCTTAATTTTATACTGATCCACCAATTTTAAGTTCAAAAGGCAATGCCATAAGATGTTTCTATACAGCATCTATCCCATTAACACACACAGCATTGGAAAAGTGTGTGTATATGCAGTTTAAATGTAAACAAATTGTTTACATTTCTTCTTTCCAAGTGTGTGGAAAAAATGCAGTGGACAAAAGAACAATACTAATACAATACTATTACAATTCATCCATTTTCATTCACATCCAATTCAGGGTCACAGATGAGCTGGAGCCTGTCATACGGCGAGAGGCGGTGTACACCTTGGACAGGTTGCCAACTCATTAACGCAGAAGGACAGACAACCATTCACACTCACATCCACACCTATGGGCAATTTAGAATCATCATTTAACCTAACTCCATTAACTGCGTGTCTTTGGACTGTGGGAGGAAGCCAGAGTACCTGGAGAGAACCCACACAAACACGGGGAAAGCATGCAAACTCCACAGAGAAAGGTCCCGGCCAGATTGTGAATTCAAACCCAGGACCTTCTTGCTGTAGAGGCAACAGTGCTAACCACCACACCCTAATCTACAATCCACAATATATGCTATATATTTTGTGTTATTAACCATATCTGCATTAAAATCAAATACAACCATGTGTTTACAACTCATAAACTCTGACAGAGTGTTTCCCTTCATAGCCTACAATGAGAATGAGACTTTCACTTAAAGGAGATGTATCATGAAAAATCTACTTTTTTAGCCCTTAAATACATTTTGTTGTGTACTTTGAGTGTGTA
>JAVDPK010003081.1:45943-58493 GCA_034780415.1 Cichlasoma orientale | reverse complement strand
CTACTTTATTTAGACCACAAGTGAATGATTTATATATGAAAAGGAAGGATTTAAAAGCATGATACGTCTCCTTTAAGCCACTGAAGACACTACAAACTGAGTTAAACTGTAGTGATATTTACTGTTTAGAACTAGAATGTCACCCTAATGCTGCATGGTGTAACGCCACTGCAGATTTTTCTCACCGGTGTGATGCATTTTAATATTTAATTTGCGCTACACTATGTATGTGCCCATGCACATATGTAGATTTTCAGATTGTATGAAAATAGCCTCTGTCACTGATGGTTTGTTTCTGTCACACCCTTTTTGAAAAGTGGGGGAGGAGCACTTCATGATCTAAGTACAATGTGCAATCAGAAAAAAAGTCTGTACTGAGAGCAGTGACAAGTAACAACAGTCACCATGGAAAGAAGAATCCTCTGTTGGATATTTCTGCTTGGATATTTTCATGCAGCACAAAGTAAATATTTATTAAAAGTCACAGCTTTATCATTGTTTGCACTTGTATTTTGTTAGCAGCCTATGTGGGATACTAATAACTAAATTACATTTATTTTAAAGTACAGAAAATGTTGCTAGATATTTGCATTCTGTCAGTGTATCCTCCAAAAGTAAATGATATTTTGATTAAAATAACTACACTTATTCCATGTTACGCTGAATAAGACTAAGATTTAAGCTTAAATCATTGTTTATTTGTTAGACATTACAGTGCACTGAGTAATGACAGGATAATTATATGTAGTCATATTAGAAGAAAATACAACATTTTTTTATACCTGCACATTTAAGTTGCAGGTATAAAATAAAGTACTTTAGTAACTTGGTTTTGACATGGATGAAAATAACAGCTCGTGCTTACCTTCTAGGGATGGCTGAGATATTATGGCAAAATCAGCAACTGCCTTGATATTTAATGTTGGCTAATAGCCATGACAATTAAAAGGAAAATGCATAGAAAAACATAGCTCCCATATAAAATACGTGGCAAAACTGATCAGCATCTGTTGAGATTAAGGGTCTCCTTGTGGATACAATAAAATTTAATTATCTATTGTTATGAGTATTAAAGTACAGTTAATCAAGTGGTTAGAATTTTGCATTGAACAAGTAGAAATATAGAAAACCAGTAATTATAATATACAGAGATGATTGTTAATTTCTAACTTGGTTCTACTGTACTTAATAACACAAATACACTACACTAGCACAAAGCATTTTAAAAGTAAGCAAGGGGAGTGAAAATAGCTAACTGTTAAAAATTAACACAATGCATTTTGTATATAGTACAAAACGAAAAGTGAAGGAGAAGTGGGTGTATGACAATAAATACTGAGGTATGGTTTGATGGTTATTTTTGCAAGTACTGATGACATCATTATCAACTGTTACATCAACAGGAACGACTGCAGAACTGAACATAACAACTGCAGAGCCGACTACGACTGCAGCAATGATGACGACCCAAATGCCAACCACCACGTCCACAACTACAACAACTACAACTGAAGCACCGACCACCACTAACGAATTGCCAACCACCACGACCGCAGCTACAATCACTACGACTGAAGCACTGACCATCACTACCGAAGCACTCACGTCCGAAGCGCCCACGACAGTAGCCCTGACCACCAATAACGAAGCACCGACGGCAGAAGTGCACACAACTGAGGCGCCCACGACCGTAGCGCCAACCACCACTACCGCATTGCCAACCACCACAACCGCAGCTACAACCACTACAACTGAAGCACCGACAACCGAGGCTCCCACGACAGTAGCGTCAACCACCACTACCGAATTGCCAACCACTATGACCATAGCTATAACCACTACGACCGCAGCTACAACCACTACGAACGAAGCATTGACCACCACTACCGAAGCACTCACATCCGAGGCACCCATGACCCTAGCGCTGACCACTGAATTGCCAACCACCATGACCGCAGCTACAATCACTACAACCGAAGCACTCACGTCCGAGGCACCCACGACCATAGCGCCAACCACCACTACTGAAACCATTACAACTGAAGCACCCACCACTACTACTGAAGCACACACAACTGAGGCACACACAACCCTAGCGCTGATTACCACTACTGAATTGCCAACCACCATGACCGCAGCTACAACCACTACGAACGAAGCATTGACCACCACTACCGAAGCATTCACGTCCAAGGCGCCCACGACCCTAGCGCCGACTACCACTACCGAAACCACTACAACTGAAGCACCCACAACGGAGGCGCCCACAACTCTAGCATCAACCACCGCTACCGAATTGCCAACCACTACAACCGAAGCACTGACCACCACTACCAAAGCACTCACGTCTGAGGCGCCCACAACCCTAGCGCAGACCACCACTACCGAAACCACTACAACTGAAGCACCAACCACTACCGAAGCACCCACAACTGAGGCGCCCACGACCCTAGTGCTGACCACCACTATTGAATTGCCAACCACCATGACCGCAGCTACAATCACTAGGACCGAAGCACTGACCATCACTACCGAAGCACTCACGTCCGAGACGCCCACGACAGTAGCGCCAATCACCACTACCGAAGCACCGACGACAGAAGTTCCCACAACTGAGGCGCCCACGACTCTAGCATCAACCACCGTAACCGCAGCTACAACCACTGCAACTGAAGCACCGACAACCCTAGTGTCAACCACCGCTACTGTAATGCAGACGACAGAAGTGCCCACAACTGAGGCGCCCACAACCGAGGCGCCAACCACTGCTACCGCATTGCCAACCACCACGATCGCAACTACAACCACTACAACTGAAGCACAGACAACTGAGGCGTCCACAACCCTAGCATCAACCACCGTTACCGCAGCTACAACCACTGCAACTGAAGCACCGACAACCATAGCGTCAACCACCGCTACTGAATTGCCAAGCACCACAACCACTGCTACACTCACTATGACAGGAGAGCCAACCACCACTACCGAAACGCTGACGATTGAAGTGCCGACGACAGAAGTTCCCACAACTGAGGCGCCCACGACCCTAGCGCCAACCACCACTACTACACTGCCAACCACTACGACCACAGCTACAATCACTACGTCCGAAGCACTGACCACCACTACTGAAGCACTCATGTCCGAGGTGCCCACGACAGTAGCGCCAACCACCACTACCGAAGCACCGACGACTGAAGTGCAGACAGAAGCACCCACGACTGAGGTGCCCACGACCGTAGTGCCAACCACCACTACCACATTGCCAACCACCACAATCACATCTACAGCCACTACAACTGAAGCACCGACAACAGAGGCGCCCACGACCCTAGCGTCAACCACTGTTACAGCAGCTACAACCACTACAACTGAAACACTGACAACCCTAGCATCAACCACGGCTACCGAATTCCCAACCACCATAACCGCAGCTGCAATCACTGTGACACTAGCGTCAACCACCACTACGGAAGCGCCGGCGACTATAGTGCTGACGGCAGAAGTGCCCACAGCTACAACCACTACAACTAAAGCACCGACAACTGAGGCACCCAGGACACTAGCGTCAACCACCGTTACCGAATTGCCAACCACCATGACCGCAGCTACAACCACCACGACCACACCTACTACCACTACAACTGTAGCACAGACAACCGAGGCACCTACAACCCTAGCCTCAACCACCACTACCGAAGCACTCATGTCCGAGGCGCCCACAACCCTAGCGCCGACCACCACTACTGAAACCACTACAACTGAAGAACCAACCACCACTACTGAATTGCCAACCACCACGACCGCAGCTACAACCACTACGACTGAAGCATTGACCACCATTAATGAATTGCCAACCACTACGACTGCAGCTACAACCACTACGATCGAAGCACTGACCATCACTACTGAAGCACCCACGACAGTAGCGCCCACCACCACTACCGTAACGCAGACGACAGAAGTGCCCACAACTGAGGCGCCCACAACCGTAGCGCCAACCAACACTACCGCATTGCCAACCACCACGGCCGCAGCTACAACCACTACAACTGAAGCACCAACAACTGAGGCGCCCACGACCCTAGAGTCAGCCACCACTACCGATTTGCCAACCAGCACGACCGCAGCTACAACCACTACGACTGAAGCACTGACCACCACTTACGAAGCACCCACAACCGAGGTGCCCAAGACCCTACCGCTGACCACCACAACCGAATTGCCAACCACCACGACCACAGCTACTACCACTACGACAGAAGCATCTACCACCACTTACGAAGCACCCACAACCGAGGTGCCCAAGACCCTAGTGCTGACCACCACTACTGAATTGCCAACCACCACGACCACAGCTACAACCACTACGACCGAAGCATCGACCACCACTAACGAATTGCCAACCATCACAACCGCAGCTACAACCACTATGACCGAAGCACTGACCACCACTATCGAAGCACTCACATCCGAGGTGCCAACGACAGTAGCGCCGACCACCACTACCGAAGTGCAGACGACCGAATTGCCGACAACAGAAGCGCCCACGACCGTAGCGCCAACCACCACTACCGCATTGCCAACCACCACGACCGCAGCTACAACCACTACAACTGAAGCACCAACAACCCAGGTGTCCATGACCTTAGCGTCAACCACCGTTACCAAATTTCCAACCACCATGACCACAGCTACAACCACTACAACCGAAGCACCGACCACCACTACCGAAGCACTCACGTCCGAGGCGCCCACGACCCTAGCGCTGACCACCCCTACCGAAACCACGACCAAAGAGGCAACCACGTCCACAGTGATGACAACCACGACTGAAGTGATGACCACCACCAAAGCGCCGACCACCACCACTGCGACCACCACCGTCAGCACCGGTGTCAATAATTTTTATATTATATTGATATATAATATATAGATAAATATGTGTCTAAACTCTTATTGCAGCAAACTCTTATTGCAGCATTTAAGACTTCTTTAATATTATGTCTTGCTATTGCATTTAAAATTAACATTTAAAAAAATTACATTTAAACTTTTATAATTGATCAGAATTTCCACAATTTTGTGTTCTTTTATTCACTTGAAAATGCATTGTTTGTAAACCCTACAGGTTTTCAAGCACTAGCACATATAAAGATGAGGATAACTACCTATGGAGAGGTCAGCAATGCGACCATCATCAATCTTCTTCAAGAGGTAGGCCTATATAAAATCATATATTTAAAATTAGTTTGCTTTGTGGATAAACATTCCGATGTTTAATCATGGTTTCTCTGTTTAGTTTTTTAGCAACCAGATCCTGAATGGAACAGCCCACAGTCTCTCTGTGACAAACATTCAAAAAGTTAGAGTTGGTCCATAAAAGGTTTGTATATACCAGTGCTTCTCAAAAAGTTTCCGTCATACCCCACTTTGCCAGATGAAATCTTTTCACACCCCACGTGAAGCGAGATATGGAGGGTACGGGAATGCTCCCCCACAGTGTCAAAGCGAGGTCCCTCTCAGTGGAAAAGCAGCTCTATCTATCCACAAGTTTCTGCAAGAGCATACGTAGGCTGCCATGACAGATTGCTACTTCCGCCGTACGGTTCTATACTTCCGGTTTCCCAAAGTCAGAGCCAGAGTTAATGACAAAATTCAGTTACTTTGTGCTGTAACGGGCGGCTTTCTTAGATGAAACATGAGCTCGGGTTCAACTTGTGCTGTTGTCGGTCGTCACAACATCAGTCTGTACAGTTTTTCCAAATTATTTTATTCTGTATATTTGTATATTTTCCCCAAAATTATACTACTCAGTTGTACATCCTATTACTGTATTTTTTCCTTATGTTTTAAGTTTTCCTTTAATGTACAGACTCTTATTTTTTTACGATTTTTTATTTATAGTGTGACACTACAGCATACAGCCTACACAAAGCATTGTTAAAGCTTTGTGTAGGCAATGACAGCTGCGTGTCTCCCCGATCACAGCCTTCGGCCAGTCCAACAACTACAACACAAATGACCAATGCAGGACCATGAAACACAACTGCAACATCAACCACCAATGCTGTACAGCCAAACACAACAGCTGCTTAAAAATTATTATTGAAATATCATTCATCACAAGTGAAATATTAACCACAACAACCAAGTATGTTGGAGCACCCACCATCATAAGGGCAGCATCAACCACAGATGCAGCAGGAACTACAACATCTTAATCTCCAACTACTGCAGCACCAACCACCAATAGTGGAGCACCAACCATCCCAAGTGCAGCTGCAAAAACTACAACAGCAATAGCAATTGTAATAACTAGAACTGTAGCTGCATCAACTGCAGCATCAACCAGTTATACTAGTGCACCCATCATCACAAGTTCAGCCACAAGTGCAACAGAAAACAACAATTGCAACTGCATCAAGTGAAGCACAAACCACATATTCTGAAGTACTAAACACAACTGTATCCCTAACCACTAATACTGGAGCATCAACCAACACGCGTACAGCACCAATAAAAACTGCAGAAGCAACTACAACAACTGGAAATGCAACAATTGCAGCATCAACCACCAATACTGGGGGTTGATAACCAAACACACCTGCAGCACCAACCAGTTGAATCAAATGGCTGAATTACCTTCTCAGTATGCAGGCGAGTTCTCCAGAGTCCTGCTAATGACATTTGACTCAGGTGTGTTGGATCAGGGTCATGTCTAAAACCTGCAGGACACCAGTCCTCGAGGCCTGGAGTTTGACACCCTTGAGTTAAAGGAACACTTTTCAGAGTATAGAATCAAATCAGTTAAGCTTCTGGGATATTCATATTGATGCTACAGTTAAGTAGCAGAGGGAGTTGTTCATCAGTTTCAACTACTTTGGTGTTAATGAAATTAACAGGTGCACCAGAGCAGAAAAAATGATACAACCTCAAAAACAGGAATGGTTTTACAGGTGGAGGCCACTGACATTTTTTCCCTCCCTATCTTTTTTTTTTTTTTTTTATTGCAGTTTTTTCACTCATTTTACATTTGGCTAGGGTCAATGTCACTACTGGTAGCATGAGGCAATAAAACTGCAGCACCATCATAACTACAGCATCAATCAGCAATAACTGAAGAAACAACCTTGAATACTGGAGCACCAAACATCACACTTGTCACTGTAACCCCAATAACAGGCGGTACAACAACTGCAACACCAACAACCAGTCCTGGAACACCAACCACCACAACTGCAAGGTCAAATTACTGCAGCATGAACCATAACTAGATTTATAACAATTTAAGCGCAAACTACAAATTCTGGAACACCACCTGCAACACTGGTGCTATTGAAAAGTGTTTGATTTTGAGCATTTCTGTGTGTAAGTTCCTTTGATTGCACTATTGTAAATAGTTTATTTTGATGTACATGTTTTTTTTGCAAATTGTGCACAGATTGCATTTTATTTTTGTTTTTGCTACAATTTATAAAAATGAATGTATCTCAAAAATTAAGTTATGAACCCACCCAAATACATTTTTTGTGGTTTGAAAGGATTTTGTGCAAATTTTTTTAATTTATAATTTTGAGGGATACAGCTATGGCATTTTGTATCTAGAAAAATGTGTTGAACTTTCAATTTATTTGTGGTTTATAGCACTTTTTTGCAATTTATTTATTTATTATGGACTTCTTACATACATACTAATAAAATTTGGGATACAGTGTCATGTGTAGTGGAGCATGAGGAGTGAGGATCCAAAAAGCAGCGACCACAGCATACAGGGGAACCTAAAGCGAGACATTCAGCTGAGGACGAGGAGACCTGGAAGACACAAAGGGAAGGCGATCTTATTCTCTAACAAGGAACAAAGGGAGAGTGAGACGATATACTGTATATACAGAGGGATAATTAGGATGTGGAGACAGCTAGGAGAGGAGGTGAACAGAATGACACAAATGAGACAAGAGGAAGTAAGGCAAAACACAAAGCACATGGAACATGAGAATGCCAAACTAAAACAGGAAATGAGAAGACACAGAAACGCAGACTTGACACAACAAAGGGAGACAACACCCTGAGTAAAACAGACACAAGAGACTCCACACAACAGACACATCAGCCAATGTTTTTAATATTTTTAGTGAGTAAAACTAATCTGCTACAGTATTGTTAGAAATAAATGTACATGTATCACCAAATATCACGCATACCTCCTTTTTCAGTTAACACAATAGAGAAAGAGTTAACATCTGTGATGAAAATTTTAAGATTTTGACCTTCTCTGTATTTTGTTATTCTGTTCTTATGGGTGGACAAAAGGCTCCACAGTATGTCCTTTATATAATCTTCTATTACAAGATATACACAATATTTCTTTGCACAGAATTGTTTTATTGAATTCTGTGACCTTGTTTCTATAAATTATTCTGTTCTTGCTGTTATTCTTTGTCAAAAGCCATGCAGACTGCTGTTGTGCTATGTATTGTTGTTTGACCGTTTTGCAAAGGTAAATTAAAACTTCACAAAGACAACCTGTTGTCATGTGTAGTGGTATGCAAGGAACAAGGACCCAAGACCAGACACAGGTGGCAGGCATGAATGAACTTAGGATGAGCCGTTTATTATACCGAAAGCCAGATTACAATAACTGGTGGAACAAAATACAGAAGGAAACAGAAAACTAGAATTATAATCAACTAAACTGGGAATATAGGCTAACACTGGGAACGAGGAAACCTAAATGACGTGAAGGGAAGGGAGACATGATGCTCTGACAAGGAACAACAGGGAAGAGAGACAATAAATACACAGAAGGATCATTAGAGAAGGAAAGACAGCTGGGCGAACAGGTGAACAGAATGACACAAATGAGACGAGCAAGTAAGGCCCAACTTGACACCACAGGGGGAGACAGGCACACTGAGGAAAACAAGAGTCCACACAACTAAGGGGGAAAACACAGGGGCAACTAAACTCTAAAGTCACTGGGAATTCAAATAAGAATACATGAGGAGAACACACACACGTGTTGGACTTTATCAGCAATAAAGTGAACCGGTGATTACAACGGAAATTAACTACTAAAGTCCATTAAATTTAGAAACACAGGATCACAGACCTGTCACACACCATGTCACCTGTTAGTGTAGATTGATTTATTTCAGAGTTCCATAACACACCCTTCTCTGGGGAGCACCTTGAGTAACTGAGGCAAGCTTTTCCTGTGTTTGTGATCCCTGAAGAGTCGTGAATCTTTACCGTGTGTAAAAATGCGCAGAAGGGTCACATCAATAACTACTGCAACTAAAAAACACACTAAACCTTTCAAGCCACACCAAACTGTCTGTTTAAACAGGTGTTCCATCGTTGATCCCTCGTAGGTGACAGTCTTGTTCTGCACGTCACTTAGTTGGAGCTTGACACATGTGTTGGAGGAGAGTGCTTTTTCACCCCTCACTGTTTCGTTCCAACGCAGCTCTTTGAAAGGGTAGAGCATATCGTAGACACTTGTTGTCTTCCTCAGCATCTTTTTAACCCTTTGAGTTATTATTCTTGCAATGGCTGTCATGAACCTAAGTGGTGCGACCTTTGACCTCAACCTCTGTCTGGGTTGTCAGTAGTACCTGGAATGTTCCCTGCCACCATTTCAGCTCCCAGATGGTCCTCTGGAGATCTCTGATCAGTTTCCTGGTTTGCGAGGATGTAGGTCTTTGGGGGCTGGTTGTAGGATATGGAGCAGATGAAAGATTTCCACAGAAGCTAACATTTCATCTTTACAGTGTTCTGTGGTCGGGAGAGGGCGTCCTGGGGGCCCTATCCCTTATTTGGTGGATGTCCAAGCAAAATTTCAAAAGGACTGAGGCCTTGTTTAACTCTTACCCTTGTTCTCATGTGCATTAACACTAGAGGTAAGGCTTTAGCCAGCTGAGTCCTGTTTCTGCACAACATTTGCTTAATTTGCTCTTTATAGAAGCATTCTCTCTTTTGACTGTCCCGGTGCTAGCTGGATGAAAAGCGTAGTCAGATGTCTATTCCAAGGTAGTTGCTTACCTGTTTCAAAGCCGTGCTGACAAAAGCTGCTTCATCATTACTGCTGAACTTACCTGGAATTCCCCACATTGAGATGATTTCGCGCAGTATGGCTTTGGCCAATGCACCTGCATCTTTTTTTGCTAAGAGGGAAACTTCTACCATGTCAACAACATGAGAATATGTCAACAAACAACAAGCAATACTTTTTACCTCCACATAGTATTAGTTCAATGATCAGATTTGTAGATGATCAAAAAGCTTATCCAGGTGTGGATGTTCTGCCTATATAGTCTGGATCTGCCATCTATACCTGGATTGTTAGTTACACAAACCATACAATAATTGTAAAAAAAAAAATTAAAATAAATTGGAATCTTTTAGTAAAGTAGTATGGCTGTATTTGTTGTACCATCCTGGTCTTTGTTGCTTGTTGCTGGTCTCCCCCTGTAAGGTTGAGGGCAATGATGCTGTCTGGCCACCTGTTGTTGACTTTTGATGAGATGGCTTGTGCTCCCTTTCAAATAATCAATCTTTAGTTCAGTTGGTGTTGATTTGTCCTCACTGTCCTCTTTGCGGTCTGGCAGGTGTTTTGTGGTCAGTGACCCAAAGCAGTATTTACATTCAGGTCCAGGAGCTCAAGCATGAGCACTGCGGCAATGCTGTCATCCAAACTGTTCATTCATCCCTTGGGGAGGAGGCTGATTCAGGTCCGGGTCTACCTGCTTTTGACACACACAGACACTTGATTAGTATCATTGATTAGTATCATCATCCCTGCCTGTCATCAGTTTCTCTACCTGATTCCTGCTTTGTCCTGCCATAAGAAAAAAAAATTCAATCTGCATTGAAGAGCACATACTGATTTATTTATTTCTAATTAATTTGCTTTCTCCTCCTCTTCGTTTTCTCTTTTTTTATTTCAGTTTTTGTTTTTTGCATTCAGTTTTCTCCTACTGAAATTCTCATTTCTTGAAAACCTATGTTCATTTATCGGCACATTTTACTGTTGCACTATTTCCTCACCATGTTTGTTTTTCATTAATAGGACATTTTGACTATTTTAGGTTATACAGTACTTAATTTGAGCCAGCCTTTCTGTTTCGGATTTTGAACTCCCCATGTTAGCTCCTGGTGGTATTCACTTTTAATCTCAAAGAATCAATCTACCCAGAAAGTTGTCACTTATGTAACCCACAGTGCCATTAACCTGCATCTGCCCTCAGTCCAAATCAACAGTTTGATTGTTGTGAAAAAAAATAAATTGAGCATTGAAACCAAACTGATTTTTTGAGGTTTATTGAAAGAAACCTTTGCAAAGGGATCACTACAGCACAGTCTTCAGACCAGCATTGATACTGAAAAGGAACTATAACACCGCATTTATACTTGTGTGTGGACGCAATCTTTGTCTGTTCTGCCTGTCTAATAACAATGATGCTCACAGTACCTCGTGACATCAGAAACAGCTTACAGTTAGTTGCTTTCTGTCTTCACGCACACAGTTTTCATACAAAGAAGTCATAGAGGCTACATCAGGTGAAAATTTCCACTGCGTTTGCATTATTTGAATTATGTCCTAAAGTAGGAACTGTACCACAGTATAAGTTTCAGAATTACAAGTGGAATCAATACTTGCAAAGTCTAATAGATCTCAAAATACATATTGCACTAAAAACATTAGAACTAGCAATATGTTACAAGCTTAAATAAAATGTTTGCAATAATAATAATTCTGGCTAAATGCTCCGTAAACCACAATAGCAGGGTTTCAAATGCAATGAGCAAGGCACTATAAATGTAACTGTGTAATTGTTTCAACATTAACAAATGTGCCCAAATTCTTATTGTAACCATAATTAAAGACTTCTTTAGTGATGTTTGGGTGGGTGTTGTATTTTAACATCTGCATTCATAAGACACATAAGTTCTTTTATTGACTTATAAAACAATGATTTTTAGACCCTACAGGTCTGCAAGACCTGGCACATCTAAAGATTAGGATAACTTCATATGGAAAGGTCAGCAATGCAACCATCACTCAGTATAGCAGGTAGGTAGAATTATATCTTATTTAAAATGTGCTTCCTTTATAAATTCTTTACAGCTTACTTTCAGCAATATTACACACACAAAGTGTTAGATAAACATTCCGATGTTTAATACCTGTGTTTTATGATCATTTTGTCAAATGAAATCCTGCTGGCTGTATTTTCCAGGTGCTTTTGATTCAAGTGTCAACTTGCACAGTGTAACAGGGACCTCAGACCAGCCAGTTGGATTTGTCAAAGATGATTTGAAAGGGGTGTCATTAATTCCTCTGTTTTGCAACTAGAGAAGCAGATGTCAATCTGACTAGTCCGGTTACCAGAAAACTGTAAATTATACTTCTCGCTCACTTCTCCTACACACTAAGAAATAGAGGGACAGGAATGGACCTGAAAAGGTATGAAGGCTTTGTCGCTCCAGCTGTACCCTAGTGGAGTACAACATTGTACCTCTGAACCTAGGAATTTTGATTTTGTAC
>JAVDPK010003081.1:31390-45843 GCA_034780415.1 Cichlasoma orientale | reverse complement strand
ACGAGCTCGAAATTTCACATGCACGAATGTCGCCGGTCGCTTAGCTGGAGGAGGGCAAGCGACTGTCGCCTCATCGCCCAAGCTCCATAGGAAATGAATGGAGAGCGAGCGACGTCGCTCCCAGTGTGTCGAGCCCTTAATAGCCTAAATACACATTAATTTAAATCAATTGACCCCTTAATCCTTGATATAAGACCACATTATTAAAAACATTGATGAAGTTTCTGTTGTTTTTACCGTTAAAGTTTCATTTTTCATGCGTATTCTACCTTTAATAATAACATTTAATTGGATTTAAAAGTGTTTGATCTTTTACTGCCAGACACATTTGCCTTCAGTTTCTGTATTTACTGGCAGCCTCAGACCTTATCACTGAAAGATGTTTCAGCACCATTTCTGCTTTCTTCTTTTCTGTAAGGGGCAGTCAGAAGGACTGCCACCTGGCTCTGCCGTACTACAGGATGTCTGGCCTGTCACTAACAGAGGTCATGTCCAGGAATCGGCCGTTTCCAGGCAGCCCTTCCCCCTATGGCCCTGGCTTCCTTTTTTTCCTGAAACATTACTTGTTAGAAGAGACAGAACAGAGCCTCAGCCAGGTACACAGAACATAATGTGGTTAAATGCAGATTACAATTATTTCTAAAGGCTTCCCTCTTAATCTACAGTTCCTCCTTGATTTCTTAATTTTTTGCGTATTTGTCACACTTATATTTCAGATCATCAAACTAAATTTTATATTAAACAAAGATAAGTTAAAAAAGAGTTTTTAAATGATGATTTCATTTATTGAGGGAAAAGAGCTACACCTACCTGACCCTGTGTGGGGAAAAAATGTCCCACTGTTAATTAACTATGATTAGTCACATTTTTTTGGAAAGTTGAGTTCAGTTTCACTGGCCACAGTCAGAACTGATTACTGCCATAAATAGAACCTTTTCTGACAAAGTGAAGCAGGCTAAAAGATCTCTGAAGGAAACCACCATCTACAGAAACAGCTGAGAAACAACCTCTCTGACATCGAGCAGTCTGAAAAGGGTTATAAGGCCATTACTACTATGATCCCCAAGACCTTTGGGAAAACATTCTTTGCATCCTGTTACATCTGCCGTAAAACTAAAACAGCATTTCATAAAAAGAGCATCATACCAACAGTCAAACATGGTGGTGGTAGTGTGATGGTCTGTGGCCTGTGAGAAAATGACTCTACTTCTCACTGGAGCTGTGACCTCAATAAACACTTTCCTGACGTGCTTTTGCTGTGAACTACTAGTTTCAAATATTATTGAATCAGTTAAATAGATGCCTGTGGATTAAACACTGTCTACTGGCCAAATCCATCCTCGCTCATGACATGGGTTTAAAAGAATCAAGATGGTGTTTGAACTTCAAAACAGTAGCTCACAAACCAATGGGTGACAGCGTGTCTATAACCATTTTTAATATCTAGTGTGTCACTCGAATTAAAAGTCTCTCATTAAGAAGCCTTGGATACGACCTATGAACTGTGCATAAAAGATGTATTTAAGTACAGTTTGATAGTCATTTAATTGTCTGGACAGTTTCTCAGCTGTCTTTGTTTTGCTTTGATATCTGCACTAGTTGGCTAAACATAAAACACTGAATCAAACTGAAATACAAATGAACAAAGCTTAGGCCCGTAAATCTTTCTTTATTTGCAGGAAGCAGCCGATGAGGTCATTGATATTTTCAGCAAATCGGAGCATTTAATGCTCGTGAGCATGTGTGCCAGCCCCTGCATGATAAACGTCAGTCCTGCTCGGACGCTGCAAATTTTACAAAATCTGGAGGACTCAGTGGGCGTGTCGGTTTCACTGACAATCACCATGGCTGCCATGATGCTGCGTTTGGGGGATCTTCAGCAGTACACACAGCTGATGGAGAGACACGCTGAGGTCAGGATTTGACTTCTGTTTTAAGAGTGTTACCTGCTCGTGGTGGATTGCATTCTTCTACCAGGTCAAAGTTTACTACATGATATTGTACATTTTTCTCATATGTTTTATATACAGATAGATTTTTTTTAAATGTAAGAGTAAACTAAAGAGCATGTTAAAAACAAAAACAAAAACCCCTCTGCATTGAATATAACAGAATGATTGCTGAAGGTAGGTGGATATATTGCAGGTGCATGTTTTTATTTGAAACCTTCAGAGCTGCCCGTTATGATCTATGGTGGACGGGATTGTAGAGATAAACAGAAGGTGGGGGAGACCTCTGCATTTTTTTTTTTGTTTTGGGTTTCATGGAGTTGAAGGAAAAATAAATAAGAAGTCCACAATGAGAAACCAGAAGATTTTGGTTCACAGGTTAAAATCTCCAAAGTTGATCCATCCATTTCCATTTAGATGCTGCTGGTGTACGGGTTTATCGAGGAGCCGAGGCTGCTGGTGTTTGCTGGATGCGCAGACCAGCGTGGACGTGTTTATCCCACAGCTTTAACTTGCCAGATGGCAAACTCTCAACCTGGTCTGTTGGTGGCTGGCATGGTTGCGTTACATGAGAACAGCAAAGTTAAGCTGGAAGAGGCCGATCACATATTCAAGGTACCATTGGCACCTGGAACTGCACTGCCTATAGCCTAGAATATCAACTCCCTTCTTTGTATCGCTGCTTTTCTACTCCTGGATGTAGAATAAATGTCATCTTTATTGAATTTGATCTGTTCTATCTGAATGATCTCTAAAGAATGACAGTAAATGTAAGTGCTTGTGTTTTTAGGAGCTGAACTGCGAGAACAGCCTGAGGGTAGATTTCTGGGAGGCGACGCTCATGGCGTCGTCAAACGACGCCGTCATCCAGGAGCTTCTGTTCCGGTTGGCTTCTGTCTACATCGACCGTCTAACGAATACAAAATCAGAAACACACGCAGCTCCAAAACGCAAGTCACTGAAGAGCGTCGATGATCTGGTACTGTGGTTTCTTTGACAGATTTCTGTTGATAGAAATTAAATTTCGAGTAAAAATCGGGATTACTTTGAACCCCCACCCACATTCTTTAAATTTTATCACCCTCTTAAAATAATGGCCTGTTTTATTTCTGCCTAAATCATCTTATATTCAGTGGTTGGTTCCTTTTTTTTTTCTGAAAAACCTGAAAAAAACACATTAGACCATTATTTTACCATTATTTTAGGAGGGTGATGATTTTTTCATTAACCAGTTTGGATGAAAGTGACATCTATACAATCTACTGCTCACACGTTTGTGTCTGTTACAGATCAGCTCGTGCTCTCATTACGGTGCTCTGTACCCGTGGCTTATTCTCCTAAGTCCAACACACACTACGAGTTCCCAACACCTGGAGGCGCTGCACAAACTGCAGGTATTTTCTAAAGCCTGCTTTGATCATGGACTGCATACAAAAGACTGATAGAGCCACTGTGACATCACTCAATTGCTTGTGCACTATTACTGCCCGATCTGTACGGTAAACAGGATTCTTGTACGAAGACGTGAAAAGGAAATTTCACAATTTAAAACCCTACATGTTGTACTCTGACAGTTGCAGAGGAGACTCTTGTTAAGGTGTTGATGTTGATAGGTTTGTTTTTTAGGCTTAATGGAATTAAACAATTGAGTTAAACAAACAAAACAACAACCAAAATAAAAATCCATCTCCAGTACAGCTGTTATGAAGAGGGATTTGGGCATTTTAAGGGGGGAGTCTGTGGGGATGGACTTGCTTTTGGAGCCAGCTTCATGCGCCCATTCGAGGAACTGCAGTTTTCAGCCCCAGGGGTTGCCCTGTGGGCTTTGGATGTGTGGCAGAAATTTGGACTTGTTTCAGCTGGAACAGGTGTATAATTGATTGCTGCATTCCACTCAGGGCGAGGCCTTATTGTTGTGTGTGCTGTTGATCGTCATTACCAGAGTCAAAATGAAATGTCAGAGAAAAACATTTGATCTGCGGCATCAGCAATGAACCCGAGGACATGCAGCAGTTTTTTTTGTGTGTTTTTCTTAAAATAAATTAAACATTTTACAAAACAAATTACAACGTAATGATTAAACATGTAGCCTTGTGTTTGGTATTTATGAATTCAACTTTTTTTTAAAAAATGATCTTTTTAAAAATCTAGCTAGTGTTCTGTATGTGCAATCTTAAGTGTTCCTGGATGGTTTTGTAGTCTTTGCTGTGTGGTCCATCCCTGTCGGTGGGCTCCGTCGTGCCTCTGTTGGAGCGCCTGTCAGACGAAACCTTATGGGGCTTCAGCCTGCATCTCCTCTGCGCTACCAGAAGCGGGCAGTACGGCAGCAGCATTGAGAAGTTGCTGGACAGATGTCCCCAGGCGATCATAGCCTACGCCAATCACCAGCTACAAGACAAAAACATGGTCTGTACTGAGCACAGGGCTTACATTTGTAAGTCTGTCACCTCACTGTGTAGCTGTAGTTTTTAGTTTGTTCTTGATTTCGTACCCACTTCTACCCTGTCTCTAATCTTTGCAGTCGCTGTGGTGGCAGAAGTTGCTCCCAGAGCTTTGCAACCGCACAAGAGCAGCGTCAGACAACAGCATCCTGCTGGCCGCCCTCAAAGGTAAAAGCTTTTCCCAGAGAACTTTCACTTTCATTTAAAAACAATTAGGTTTGCTGTGCGTCAGTTGTGCGTTACATTTAGTGTGAGTCATTGTTCACTTTGCCAGATTATTAATTTAAAAGTCTGAACAATTAAAAAGTCATTGCTGAGCAGGTTTGAAAACAGTTTTGACACTGAAAGGAATTCACGTCAGAGTTTTACCTAGTACATTGCTGGCTCATAAGTCACGTCCTCAGCTATTCAAAAGCCCATATATAGTAAAGGATTACACGCTAAAGGAAGACATTTGAAACATTTAAACTGTTTAGTACAATATTAAAAATAAAAGCAATGAAACAGTCTTAGCTAGGGCTAACCAAAGTCCAGATCTTCGAGCAGTTTCAACAGTTACAAACATAGCTGGACATTTTTTTTTTTTGTGAGCTTCATTCACTCATTCATCTTGTTTGAAATAAAGCCACAACTGACAGTCTGCCTGTTCTGCACAGCCACATTTTTAATAGCCACCTCATAGTTGTCCTCTTTTGAAAATCAAAAATGGCCACATACATGGAATGTGGTCAGGGGACATCACTGGAGCTTGAAAAAAAGCGACTGGACTTGTGGAGTGATGAAAAAGTGAGTGGAGTGAGCTCCACTCACTTTTTTTTTTTTTCAAGCTCCAGAGACTAACATGACCTGGATGACCAAGAACCTCTTCTATCCCTCGGCAGGCATTCAGTCATTCAGTTTCTTAAATCTAGCATTACTGACCAACAGGTGCCAACCCTGCATTACACTTCACTAAGGGTGTACTTACACTAGGCACAGTTGCCTTGTAGCATGCTCAAACACTATTGGCTGGAGGGCATTCACGCTCCCCTTAACAATCCCGGTCAGAGTATACATCAGTTAGTCTCCTCTTTCATGCACACGTGCGCTTTTGAAAAGCACAATGAGGTTCATGATTTTATGCATTACGGGGAAGTGGTGACACCTGACCTCTCACATATTTAATTACTTACAGCAATTTTTACAGAGGCAGCTGTTGAAGAAATCTTTGAGAGCTATGTTGGGGCATGGAGAGCAATACAATCCATACTACATGTATTCAGAACGGTCTCCTGGCCTGCTTGGGGGTGAAATGGGCTTGGATAGCCTAGTGTGGGTGCACCCTGAGTCACTGTCACCTTGGATGTATTATGGTGTAAATTAAAGCAGAATCACCAAAGGTGATCCGTGAGTTTAAATGTGACTTGTTTTCATGCCAACAGAGACACTGGTTGTGGTTGCCATGGAGATGAGCCCCGCAGAATTCCTCGAGCTCATCCCTGATGATGGCACAGCATCGTACTTCTTGCCTCACCTGTTGACATGCAGCCAGAGGCAACTGCTCGCCTGAAAAACCCACTGACACACGCTCACACTCACGCACACTCACAGTCGCACTTACACAAACCTATGAAAGCAGAGAAGGCTTTTTGGAAGGACCTTCAGACTTGTTTGTTGGCCAACCACTGTGGATGATTCAACCAATATTTTTGAGAATATTGCAGTATTTTCACATATTTGATTGGCATGATGTATCATAGATATTATACAATTAAACTAAACACTTTATAGTGTTGGTGGCTATGGTGGACATATCCCCTGGTTATCCACTGATTGAACAAATACAGGAACACGTGATGTACGGCTCACCGGGAAGTGAGATTAATGGATTAGGTTTAGATTCCCAGCAGAGTGTTATCTGCAAACCTGTTGGGAAGTATGTTAGTAATGCCACTGAACAAACCCAGGCAGTCGTGTTACTCTACCCCAAGCTTTGTGACTCAGGTTGCCGCTGGAATATACAGGTTTTCCTGTTTGGCTGCCAAGTCTGTTTTTTTAATGCAGCTGGAATTTCATCTGGAGAAGCAGATTAGAAAACTGTTTATTGGTGTTTATCACAGATTATACGATCAATGTGACTTCTACATCTCCTTCATTATGGGATAGTTCTCATATGTAGCCAACAAAGAAAGGAACAGAAAGCACACTGAGTGGTAAAATATGTCTAATCACTTATTAATTCACAAGATTAACAGTTTCCACACCACTTCTCTCTCATCGCATTTGCAGCACCTCACCTGTGCTGCTTTTTAGCCTAATTTCTTACATTTCATTCATGTTTCTCTATGACTGCACAGAGCCTGAAGAAGAAAGCCTAGATTACCAGGAGTTAATCCAGGCTTTCTGCTTCAGGCTCTGTTGATAACCAGGGCTATGATCCCATTATATTTAAATGGGTTTTTAGGTCTTGCTGAGGCAGGTAATGCAAATAAAGTCCGTTTAACTTGCTTTGTAGTACACCCTTTAGGTCATGCAGAGCTCTTAGGACCCCACAGCCTGTATGTTTCTTTTGTACATAGAACTGTAGATATGTAGATATTGCTTTGTTTTTCCATTCATAATTTACTCGTCATTTTGTTAGGCATACTTTGCTAGTACTGGGTTGGACCCACTCTTCCCTTCAGCTGTGTGAGGAAAATCCCAGTTTAATAACAGTTTCTGAAATTCTCAGACCAGCATTTCTGGCACCATGCCACATTCATAGTCCCTTAAATCACCTTGCTTCCCCATTCTGATACTCAGTTTTACCCGAGTAGGTCATCTTGACTACATGCCTAAGGGCATTGAGTTGCTGCTGTGCAGTTAGCTGGTTAGACATTAGTTGAGCAGGTCTACCTAACAAAGTGACTGGTGAGCGATGTATTTTATGTAGCATTTTGAAATATTTATTTTGGCTGTGAGAGCTGCAGAGAAACTTTTAATGCTTTTATTTAAAAAGTTTTTGGGTTTTTTTTGGTCCAGGTGTTTTTATTTTTTCAACAGTTAAACAGACAAAACAAACAAACATGTACAACAATGCTTCCTTCCCTTGATTCCAGGTCTCAAATGAAAATAAAAAATAAAAAATTGCTACATGTTCGAAATATATACAAAACTATACATATATATAACAGTGGGTCAATGGGCTATATACATTCAACATAGTACCATCATGAGTCAATATCACAGGCCGACATATTCTCAACATAACTAATGAATGGTTGCCATGAAGCGTCGAATTTTCCAGCACAACCTCTCATGGTGAACTTCATCTTTTCTAAATGGATGTGATTCATCACGTCTTTGATCCAGTGGCCAAATGTTGGGGCCCGGGGGGGCCTTCCACTTGATGAGGATAAGTCTTCTGGCTAGCAGAGAGGAGTACGCAATCATGTTCAACTCTAATTTATTCAAAGTTAATTCAGGGGGAATCATACCAAACAGTGAAATCAGAGGCGTGAATTGTTTGTCCTGTTATTTTGGAGAAAGCTTCAAAGATTGAGCTCCATAAGCCATGTTGTTTTGGACACAACCAAAACATGTGCAGCAGAGTGGCTGTAGAAGCCTTGCAATGGTCACATGTGGGATCTAGGTCTGTCTTGATTCTTGCAAGTTTATTTGAGTTATTTTCTCTCAAGTGCATGAATTCAATCTTCCTCATCCAGATCCTTTTTCCCCCCCCTTTTTAAAGGATTTATATTTGGACTTGGCATACAGTAAGCAATACTGCAGGAAGGAATAAGCCTTCAGTAGCATGGGTCAGCTGCTTAGCTGTGGAGGCATCCATCCTTCAGGTCCTTTTTTCTTTTTAACCTCTGGCCCTAACTGCAATAATCCTGGGGTGTTATTGCACACAGTAGGTCTATGTTACATTCAAAAGTACATGTATGTCAGGCTACACCGCTGTCTTCTGCGCTGTGTAACTTTTGTTAAATGTGAATAAATTACTGTTGTGTTAAAAAAAAATGCATCACATTATACGCAAATAGAATGTCTTTGCTGTGTAACAATGTACACTGCTGACAAAAAACAATTAAAGGAACACTTTAAAAACACATACTATTTCTATACTGGTATGGACTAGGTTATGTGAAAGGATGCCACGTCTTTTGATGGAAATGACTATTGTCAACCTACAGAGGGCTGAATTGAATGATGAAGTGAAAAAATTATTCAGCAGGCTAGTGCATTTTACTGAAAATTCATTGTATCAACTCAAAATGGTACGCAATAGTTTGTATGACAACCAGGTACTTGTATGCTTGCCTGACAACATTGGGGTATGCTCCTAATGAGACGATGGATGCTGTCCTTGGGGGGGGATATAGTTCCCAGATCTGGACCAGCACATCACTGAGCTCCTGGACAGTCTGAGGTGCAACTTGGTTGAGTTGGATGAACCAAAACATAACGTCCTAGAGGTGTTCTAATGGATTTAGGTCAGGTGAGCATGGAGGCCAGTCAATGATACTGCACCAGCATAGGGTCTGACAGTGGGTCCCAGGATTTCATCCTGATGCCTAATGGCAGTCGGGGTGTCGTTGCCTAGCCTGTAGATGTCTCCATGGATATGCCTCCCCAGACCATCACTGACCAGTGGTGGACCTGCCAATTCTGGTCGCTGCCTGTAAAACCATTCCTGTTTTGGGGGTCGTCTCATTGTCGCCCCTCTAGTGACTGCTACAAGGTTGTGTTAACCATATCTGCATTAAAATCAAACGCAACCATGTGTTTACAACTCATAAACTCTAAGTGATGTACTCTAACACTGTTTCCCTTTATAGTGTACAAAGAGATTTTCATTTAAGACCATGAAGCCATACTAGACACTGCAAACTCAGTTAAACTTGTGGTGACATTTACTCTTATAAACTCTAATGCCACCTTAATGCTGCGTGGTCTAAGACCACTGCAGGTTTTTCTCAACTGTGTGATGCATTTTAATATTTAATTTGCCCTACATTATATAGATGTATAGTTTTTCAGTATCTATGACGATAGCCTGTGTCACCGATGCTTTCTCTTTCACAATTGTTTTGAATAGTGGGGGGAGGAGCACTTCATGGTCTAATTACAATGTACAATCAGAAACCAGTCTGTACTGAGAGCAGTGAGAAGTAACAACAGTCACCATGGGAGGAAGAATCCTCTGTTGGATATTTCTGCTTGGATATTTTCATGCAGCACAAAGTAAGTATTTATTACAAGTCACGGCTTTATCATTGTTTGTACTTTTATTTCGTTAGTAGCCTACATGGAAAACTAATAACTAAATTACATTTATTTTAAAGTACAGAAAATGTTGCTAGATATTTACATTCTTTCAGTGTATGCTTTAAAAGTAATTGATATTCTGATTAAAAACAAAAACTCAAGTAGTTTCCAGACGACTTCCATTGTTTATTTGGAAGACATTACTGTACATTGAGAAATAACAGGATAAATATATGTAATAATGTTAGAAGTAACTATAATTGTTTGCTTAAAGTTCATTTAGGTTACAAGTATAAAATAAAGTACTTCAGTAAGTTGGGTTGGACATGGACAAATTAATAGCTCTTGCTTACATTATCAGGATGCCTGAAATCATATGACAGAATCAACAACGGCCATATTTAATGTTGGCTAATAGCCATGAAAATAAAAGGAAAGTGCACAGAAAAACAGCTCCCATATGAAATACCTGGCAAAACATTGATCAGCATCTGTTGAGATGAAGTTTCTGGTGTATAGATAAAACAAAAGTCATTGTGGACACAATGAAATTAAATTATCTATTGTTATGAGTATTAAAGTACAATAAATCAAGCAGTTAAAATTATACACAGAACATAGAAATAGTGAAAACCAGATAATTACAATATACAGAGATGATCATTAATTTGTAAAGTGGTTCTACTGAATAACACAAATGCACAAAACACTGCAGTGCATTTTGTATAGAGTACAAAATGAAAGTGACTATGTTATAAATACTCACGTAAGACTTGGAATGTCGAACCATTTGATGGCAATCTTCACAAGTACTGATATCACTGTTGCATCAACAGGAACGACGGCACAGACCACCACCACCACCACGCCAGATCCCTTCACCACCACCACACCAGATCCCTTCACCACCACCATCACCTCAGAGGCAGCCACCACTACGCCAGAGCCCTTCACCACCATCATCACCTCAGACGCAGCCACCACTACGCCAGAGCCCTTCACCACCACCATCACCTCAGAGGCAGCCACCACTGTGCCAGAGCCCTTCACCACCACCATCACCTCAGAGGCAGCCACCACTACGCCAGAGCCCTTCACCACCACCATCACCTCAGAGGCAGCCACCACTACGCCAGATCCCTTCACCACCACCATCACCCCAGAGGCAGCCACCACTACGCCAGAGCCCTTCACCACCACCACGCCAGAGCCCTTCACCACCACCACCACCCCAGTGCCCGCCACCAGCACCAGCACCAGCACCACCACCACCACCACCCAAGCGCCTGCCACCACCACCACCACCACCACCACACCAGTGCCCACCACCACCACCCTAGTGCCGGCAACCACCACCACTCCTCTCTCACCACCAACACCCACCGGTGCTGCATTGATAAATATATGCATCCAAACTCTTATTGCCTCAAACATTCAAGACTTTAGTGATTATTTATTATTATATTCTTTTATTCACTTTTAAATGCAGTGTTTTTAAACCCCACAGGCTTGCAAGCACTAGCACATATAGAGATGAGGGTAACTACCTATGGAGTGATCAGCAATGCGACCATCATCAAACTTATTGAAGAGGTAGGCCTATATAAAATGATCTCATTTAAAATCAGTTTGCTTTATGGATTCTTTACAACTTGAATGATCAGAAAATTAGATAAACATTAAAATGTTTTGTCTCTGTTTTTTCTCTGTTTAGTATTTTAGCAACCAGATCCTGAATGGAACACCCCACAGTCTCTCTGTGACAGACATTCAAAAGCTGACATGAAGCTTTTATGGGCCCGCTATCAACAGACGTCAAAAGTGAATGTATGAAGGCAATAATTCTGTGATGTCTGTGTTTTAAAATAATGTGAGGCAGAAGTTTGCTTCAGTTGTTTTTATCATATCTCGAAATATACGTTCAACTCTGTCAAGACGTGCTTTTCTGAGTAAACACAAGATTAAATTGCATTCAGCTATGTAATCGATGTACCACACTAGGTTATATTTTATATAAAAGTGAGAATTGGAAATGTGCTTTTGGTTGAGGTGCCAATACAGATGTCCTTGTCAAACCAGGACATTTTATCTGGAAATTACAGTGAGTGAACCATACTGAGTGCATAAATATTGTTCCTCAAATTGGGAAAATCAATTGTCGAGCATTACAGACAAAACATTAAGAGTAATTCTTTTATACTCAAGGACACCTTTCCAGATTTGAAAGCACTCCTTGCATTTTTTGAGTTTAACATTTTAGTTTATTATTATATTTTCTCCTTTAGTTGTTCTTTATTCTTCTCATTTAGATTTTCTTATTCTAGCCTTAGTTCCTGTTTTGGTTTCCATGATATTATTCCCAGGTTAGGTTTTCTTTATTTGCAATTATTGTTATCATTCATAGTCATAGTTAGATGAGGTTGTCTCCCTGCCCTTCTGTGGTCTCCGTGGCAACTCTGTTTCTGTGTTACATGTCGCATTGTTTAGTTACTTCCTGTTTTATTTTGTGTGTTGCGTTCAGTTTTGCTTCCTTTGTCTTGTTAGTTAGTTTCTGTCATACAGGCACACACTGATGGATGGTTATGTAAATGCTTTATTTTATTTGGCAAACATGCGTCTCTTCATATTAAAATATAAGATGTTAATCATTCCACCTCCATTTTACCTTAATGCACATTTTTGATTACATTTTGATTGATTATTCTGACCATGCATGTGACAAATAATCTTTGATTTGATTGATATTAATGTTGGGATTCCTTTTTTCTTTTCTTTTCTTTTAGCTACAAGCCTATGCAGCACATTTATATATATTTCTATTATACCAAACTACTTTGTAATTATTTTTGCAATCAACTCTATGCTCTAATGTACACTTGTCAAGCACTTTGACAGAATCATCTCATTCTCACCTCAACCATGAGGTCAGTGACATTCTGCTACAAAGCTGATTTTAACCCCAGCAAACTGCCACGATGTGGAAATGTGGAAATGTGGACCCAAATGCAGAAGAGGAGAGTAGAGGGGATAAAACAAAAACTGACCTTTATTACAGATTTTACAAGATTTCTACAGAAAACAAAGGGCCTATACTACGAAGCGAGTTCAGCAGGTATCTTCCCGTTATACAATTTCACTTCGATCAGGATAAACAGTCACCAACTCGCTAAGTTAACCCAGGGTTTCCCCCAAACGTTTACATGAAAGCGGCGGTGTTGGCAGCATCTAACCAATCTGAAAGGGGTGCTCTGTGGGTCATATGACTTTTCTTCCGCATAAAATGATCTTTATGCCCCCTACACCAGAGGCATTATCAAATGGGGATTAAAAATATACAAAGAACATTAAAATGTGACAGTAAAATGCTGCAGAAAGTTGGTGATGGCTGCATATTAGAGCTTTGAAATTTTAAGCTGGACACATTTAAACATTTAAGGTTACTGTACCACAGCCTAATAAAGGAGATGTGGAAATTGCACCTAATATGGCTACTCCCAGCCGCTGGGAGTCCCCCCTCTCCGGGGGAATATCTACTTTCACACTGTAAAGACGCCGCTTTGACTCAATTGCAGTGTTACACCAAGAGATGGCGCTCTCTTCACAAAAACTTTGACTTGTATACACTATATTGCCAAAAGTATTGACTCACTTATCCAGATCATTGAATTCAGGTGTTCCAGTCACTTCCATGGCCACAGGTGTATAAAACCAAGCACCAAGGCATGCAGACTGCTTCTACAAGCATTTGTGAAAGAATGGGTCGCTCTCAGGAGCTCAGTGAATTCCAGCGTGGTACCGTGATAGGATGCCACCTGTGCAACAAATCCAGTTGTGTAATTTCCTCAGTACCAAATATTCCACAGTACAGGTGTTAGCAGTGACAAAAGTACAGAAATTCTGTATTTAAGTAGAAGTACAGATACTCGTGTTAAAAAAATACTCTGGTAAAAGTTGAAGTACTTCTTTATTCAAAAGTGAAAAAGTGCAGGCGCTGAAATGTACTCACAGTAAAAAAGTAAAAGCAGCTCTTTGGAGGACTGAACTTCATGCTATATTAATATAATAATAAAAAACATTATTACATGAGAATATAAACTTTATTTAAATCTAAATTTTAATTCTAATGAATGCACTCAGCTCACAACAGTTTCTATTGTAAGCGCCAGTAGATTTTCTTTGTGTGCAGGCTGTGATCTGCTGCTCTGAGGTTTACTGCTCTTTGTGGATTTACACAACTGAATTTAACAAGATGTAACACAGTGATAAATGAGCTGTCTTGGCTGATTTCGATCCCCTACACGACTGTATACTGTTTATACTTGTCTTAATACTGACAGTATAAAGTTAGTATAACGGTGGAATTCAGTGAATGAATCTAAGCTTCATCAGCTTAAATTCAAACTCATCTCTGCCAATCTCATTGTAAATCCTGTATAATGACAATAAAGGGATTCTATTCTATTCTGCTACACTTGATGTAACCAAACTCTGACCATGAACTCCACAGCCATGTGCAACAGTCCAACACAGAGCTTTACTGCAATTTCACAACAGTGCAGCAAGCTATCCTGTACATCCTGTACTAATCTGCAGTATTTTCATGCAGCCTCTGAATAACACAGAGTTGGTGTATCCCAGTTTGTTTTGCAGGATGTTTCATAATATGAAAAAAACTCAACTTCACATCATATAAAGATCAAATATCTGACTTAAAAATGTAAGCTCTTAATTTCCAGTTTAACAAAAGTGACTGAGCAGTCCTTACCTTTTAATCTAACCACTCTTGTTCATCTCTTCTCCTCTTTCTTCCATCTTCCATCTTAAAATCTTT
>JAVDPK010003080.1:184617-230725 GCA_034780415.1 Cichlasoma orientale | reverse complement strand
TAGATAGATAGATAGATAGATAGATAGATAGATAGATAGATAGATAGATAGATAGATAGATAGATAGATAGATAATACACACACACACACACACACTTACTTGGTTGGTTACACCTTGCTAGTACTGTGTTAAACAGCCTTCATTCTTCATGGCCTGGAGTCAGAGATTTTGGTCCATGTTGACATGGCAGCATCACACAGTTGCTGCACATCCATGATGCAAATCTTAGTTCCACCCCATCCCAAAGGTGCCCTATTGGATTGAAATCTGGTTACTGTGGAGGCCATCTGAGTATGGTGAACCCATTGTCATGTTCAAGAAACCAGTTTGTGATGATTTGACCTTTGAGACATAGTGTGTTAGCAGCCATCGGAAGATGGGTACACTGTGGTCATAAAGGGATGGACATGGTCATGGCCCATGTGAACCATATCCTCAGTTTCCTGTTCTTAGCTGACAGGAGTAATATAGACACCTGCTAGCAATAAAATGATGGTAATCGTCTTCAACAGGAGGTGATCCGGAACCTGGTGAAGAGGTACGTGGCAGCGATGATACGCAGTGCCAAGACGGATGAGGGACTGACAGAGGAAAACTTTAAGGTGGGTGACCTGGGTGAGCAGTTATTGTCATAGCAATGTGTTGCACAGATCCAGATAACCATATGAAGAAAGACGTAAGTAATCAGAATAAAGAAGGAACGTTGCTCACATACTGTAAATAATGAGTATAAAATACATCTTTCTGCAGGTTTGCACCAAATCTTTAGCTGAATGCTCTACAGAACAGTCTGCAGAAACATCAAGGGCACAGTGACTCTTTATGTTTGCCAGATCCAGAGCTGCATTTCATCTCTACAGAGATTTATCAACAGATTAAAAGATTTTTAATAACCACCTGCCTGTTCTCAAACACTCTTTCTCCTGCCCAAAATCTACAGCTCTCATCAATACCAGCCGTTAAGTCAATAATCTTTGAGGAGAGCTTCTTTGCCTTTCCCAAAATCTTCTGAGCCATAAATTATTCTGAGCTGTTTTACCTCCCGAGTCTGTTTCATATGAAGCCCGTGGAGCCCGGCCTGGGCTTTGAAGTGGAAAGTTCCTTTGGGTGTTTCAATGCAAAAACAACATCAGGTGCCTTGAATCACTGTACACACCCGAGTGTCTTTGTGTACTTGTGTGTGCATTAATGTAGATGACGGGGAGTCACAAATGTACGTTTGTGTGCTAAAAATCCGTAGCTAAGATCCGGTGCATGCTGAAGTCAGTCACAGGGTTTTTACTCTCCTCCGTGAAGCATTTGGATCCCATATGGTGAGGCAGACAAAAGTATTTTTAGTCAAGTTATTTGGGTCTTGTTGCTCTCTGTTTTGCAGGAGAAAAATGCAGGAAGCAGCGAGTTACAGTAAACAGAGTGCATGTTTATGCAGGCATTTATGGTAATTTTCTGTAAAAGCTACAGGCTAAATTCAAGTCGTATGTGATCTGAATGGAAATAAACATCAGCCTCTTCCTTAAGATGCTTCAGAGTTAAGCAACACACTGAAAATCATCCTGTAGTTGTTTGTTTTGGGGGTTTTTTTACCCCCAAGAAGAAGAAACTAGAAGGAGGGAGGATTCTTTCCTATCAATGCTTATCTATTTCTATACAGTAACTGATTTAAAATTCATTTAAATGTCAGAAAGTATCAAATTTGTACATTGTAAGGATATCTGAGTAATTGACTCAGCAGAATGTTTTTTGTGTTGTTGTTTTTTTACCATTCTCTACAAGTTTTTCAGATTAAGGTAAATGTTTTAGGCACAAGGAATATCTTTCTTTTATACTGTGATGAAATTATTAAAAGTCTAGCCTTTCGAGATCCCATTTTCAAAAGGGTCCTAAAGGTACATTTTTTTTAAAAAAAGACTAAGAACAAAGCAGCATTACATAATATACACACCAAGTGCACAGCTACAAACAGCTTGCTCAGCCCCACCTGTCCACATCCACAGCTCCAAGCTACTGTGCAAGAAAATTGGATACAAAGACCCACATCACAGAGAAGGTAAAGAGAAATTAAAGGAATTTAACTTCAGATTATTTGTAGGACAAAGAAGCAAAACATTTGAAGTATAAACAAAGAGAAACTACTAACAGTTGTTTTAAGAGAAAAAAAATAAAGATGAACTGAAGCAAAAAAACAAAAAAACAACAAAAAACACGACGTTAGATCTCAAATGGGACCTTTCTCTGTTCAGTGAAAATACATAGAACTATGGATATTGCATAATGTCTGAGTGTTAAAAAGAAATGACAGTTGAGATAAACATGATGTATCCTAGGGATCTCAAGGTCCTTTGGAAATTGGAAGTATGGAGATTAAATTATATTTTGCTAGCACTGAGAAACAATGGACAGTTCATAGTAGTGCTAATATTACCTCTACTTCTCTTCATTCAACAACAGTTTGGTTAGGGATTTGGGTAGCAGTAGTCAAAAAGTGTGTGTGGAACATTGTAGACTTCTCAGCTTTGATGGTCATGATTTCAGACTACCAAATAATTTTCCAGGAGCACGTTATGCCATTAGTACAGTGTAATACCAATGCGAGCCAGCTAACAGCAGTTTTGTCTAGGCATTGACATAATGCGTTGCTACGTTGTCATCTTCAGTATAGAACTGAACTTGCTGTTACCTGTACTTAGTATACTGTTTAAAAAGAGTTGACAAAACCCTTAAGTTTCTGGTATTTTATCAGTTTTTAGATGTATTTATTGAGTTTTCCTGACTGTTAAACCTTTACTTTTTTGTTGCTTTATGTTATGTAATTGTGATGTTACCTGGATTCATTGCGATCAACCAAACTAAGAATAGTTGTTTGCTTCTAGTCCTTTCCCCTCGACCCACCCCAGTCTCAGACCCACTACCAGTCTCTTTACTCTGACTTTCACCATTTATCCGCTCTGCTTTCCTCTCTTTTTGCTTGTCTCTCGACCTTGATCCCCCTCTCGTCACCACCATCCGCTGAGCCCTCACCCTCCTCTTCACCCTCTGCCTCTACAAACTGATGGTTCACCTCCCCTCTCTCAGGCAGTCATCAGCCTCATCTCTCCCACTTACCCTCCTCACCCTCTTCTTCTCTTTCTCTGGTTTTTACTTCATGTTTTTTCCACTGGATATCAGATGTTTTTCCATATAGGGATTTAGAATTACAGAACAGTTCAGCCTTTCTAATAAAAAAATAGAAGTGTAACTTTTTTAACCTTCTTTTTAGCTTCTCATAACATAAAATGTTCTATTCTTAGTATTTACATTGTGGATCTGTGTCTCTTCAGGAGTTGAAGCAAGACATCTCCAGTTTTCGCTACGAGGTCCTGGATCTCCTTGGGAATCGGCGTCCTCCTCGGCGTAACTACTCCTCCTCGAGCGAGACAGCGAAAGATGACGGTGCCATGGCATCTGAGGATGACAGCGAGTCAGGTGAAGGCACCGGAGGAGGCGTGGGAGTCCAGAGGTCAAAGAGTGTGACCTTCATGACCCCGGCAGAGGACGATACAAAGCCAACACCAACGCTCGGTGTGTCCGCGCTGGTGCGCTCCATTTCTGGAATGACCCAAATAGAAAGAGGGGTAGGTGGAGAGGAGCTGGAGGAAGGCATTGGATGGGGGACAGAGGAGGAGGAAGAGGAGGGGAAACCAAAGAGCAATGGGCTGAAGACGACCGTCATCTCTCCGTCCTCCACCACTGTCCTCCCCTTGCCATCTTCATCATTCTCTTCTACACTCTCCTCATCATTTGCTCGTACAAGGAGCCGTCTGCAGCGCCTGTCAGCTCCGAGTGCAAAGACGGACTCTTTCAAACGTCTGTCTTACCTGTTCTCCCGCTCCAAACGCAAAGCCCCACCTATGCCTGTTCCCCTTCAGTCCCCAGTCTCCTACACCATCTCTGACGGGCTGCTCCGCCCCTTGGGGAGCCACAGCCACTCCGACTTCGGACTCAGCGACGTGACCAGAAGCGAGACCCACCTGAACGAGATGGGCCGCTCTGTCGACATCAATAACCCGTCGTTCTCTCCACGGAGAACGAACGGGCGGGACTCGCTTTTGACGCTGCCCCTCCCACCCCCCTGCCCTTGCCAATCCCTGCACTGTGCTTCCAACATGTCCGAGTCCAGCTCACGCCTCCTGGACTCCAGCGAGGACGTTTTCCAGGGTGGAGGCATGGGAGGATCTGGCGAGGGCAGCGTGGACGGAGGAGGAGGGGGAGGAGGAGGAGGGGTCATGATGATGGGTGGTTGGGTGGGACCCTGCGATGATGTCATAGAGGACAGCTGCGAGGTCATAGAGGACTCCGTCACTACACAGCTATAGGAGAGAAGGACTACCAAACAGTTTTTCTTTGTTTGCAAAATGGCTGAATACATACAGAGATGGAGAGAGACAGAGAGAGAGGGCGGAGAATTCAGTGGAATCTGTTCTAGAACTCACTTGGATGGATTCGGGATTCTGGAATTCTAGAATGCAGCACTCCTGAGAACGGAGCAGGTTCAAAGGATTGACTTCATCGTCATGGTAACAGCTGTGAGGACAGAAGGCATCCTAAAGTGGCTGATGTTCATAGAGACAGTTTGGCTGGTGTTTTTCAGGGTTTAAACTCATACCTTTCACTATTATGTGAACTGCATTGCTAGAAAGTTCTGGAGATAAGTTGCTAATAATTGAGCTAACTTAACTAGCTTGCTAGAACTCAATTTAAAGTCCAGTTTAAGTTTGGAAACCTTAATACAGACAAAGTTTTTCAAGTTTGACATTGTCAAGTGTTTATCGAGATATAAACACACACGAGTTCACTACTAAGTGAATTCACTAGAGTCTAGCTAGCTAGCTAAACACAAATAAATGTAATTTATTTTAACTGCTAATGTCCAATTCAGCAGATTTTCAATGGGCCAAACTGCAAACTAATACAGGCTAAAAAGAACGTAGCATTTTCTAACTCTAGCAATTACAGTTTCCAAGTTGTTGGTGTGAAGATTAGGAAAAAAATATGGCTTAAAAACAAAAAAGATCCACACTACTCACAAACAACTGTTAAAATGTGAGAGAAGAAAATATGAATTTCATATAGAGGTAAAAAATAATCCAATTTAAAATTAAAATAGGATGTAAATTAGGATGATTTTTAACAGGCTAAGTAAATTACAAGAAAAGTTTGCTTATAAACAGGAGGCAGTTTTTGCATTAAAAATTTTGTGGTGGTCAGACATGCTGGGGTCTGCATTAAAGTGCTCAGGGAAGATATGGTTACAATCTCCCCTAATAAATCGTTTTCCAAATACCCAAGCTCCTAAACTACTACATCTAGACTCTGGGAGTAATTATATTGATATCTTGTTTTACAATGAAGGAAAGTTTTTTCCTCTGGATTGCGGTCGGATCTCGAACTTTTTCCTGCTGTTTGCAAAGTTACGCCAAACTGTCTTTATAAACATCTGCCATTTTCCACGAATGCCACAAGGAGACCAAAGGAGTTCATTTAAAAAGGAGCATACGTTTTTTTTTCTTCTTGTTTTTTTTCTGAAAGATTAAAGCACGCATGATTATTATGGAATTACAAGAATTCAAAGTGACTTTTCAAAAAGGAAATATCCCTATTTGGAAAGTTTCACATGATGGTTTCTTTCCCTTTAACCAAACTTTGAATCTGTAATGGAATAAAAATGGAATTAAATCATCTTCAAACCAGTGGAATTTGAATTGAACTACCCTTTTACCTCCAGCTGAATGAAAGGAGATCACACACGGAATAACCTCCCCTTTAACCCTGGAACAATGGATTTAAATTCGACCGAATCACTGGGATGAACAGGAGCGGCATGGAACCTTTGCTCTGCTGTTGATAGTGTGCACCCTCTCTCTCTCTGCATCAACAAGGGCCAAGGAACTTTATTTTATCCTAATAACAGTTATACTAGTAATAATAATAATGGTAATAATAATAAGAGACTTCTATTAATAATAATGAGGATTATTCTGGTTTCTATACACTGTCTTTGCTTCTATTTGAGTTGCCTACGATATCCTGGCTTCTCGTTCAGCTCTTCCTTAATAAGTACACTTTAACCTGGTGAATAATAAGATATTTATTGTGGGGAGGAGGGATGGATGGATGAATTATTTTGGGTGGGGGTGGGGGGCTCAAGAAACGCAGGACGTTTTCAGGAAGGAGGAAGAAAGAGGAGGGAAATAAAGGCAGGAGGAAAGCTTGGAGAGGAAATGAGGCAAATAAGTGAAGACACGTAGATATGCTTGAGTGAGGAACAGATGGACTGAAATGAAGATGAGTTTGCCTTTCTATCTATCTGGGAAATCTATTTTAAAGGGAGATTTCACCAGAATTTCATCATGATTTTTTTTTTTCTCTTGAAGCCGCTTGGTTAGGCGACTTCAAAGGGTTGGCATGAGCAGAGGCTGTTGAATTTTACTCTGGTTAATATACGACTGTCAGCGGTGAAGTAGAGAAATTATGCATGTTTGATCAAAAAAGAAAAAAAAATACACCGTTACCTGCAACACACACATGCAAACACACACTTGAAATCCGCTCGTGTGATGAGTAGTAAGATGCGTTTTGGCTTTTTTTTTTTTTCCTCTCAAAAGGATGACATCAGCTCCTTTTACTTATTATTTGATTGTTTTATCCGTTTTGTCCATCCTTGTCCTTGCGATTCTTTCTCGCCCTTAAAAAAAATGCCCCTCTGGAAGACGCTGCGGCCTCACCGCCAGCTGTCTTGGCAGCAGAAAGCCTCAAAGCAGCGATGAATCAGCATCCCAAAATGTCACGATGTCGACCGCTCTGCTTCCTGTAATCATAATGTCATGGCCAGAGAGCTCAGACAGCAGGGGCGCAGCTAAGTGCTTAACAGTGCCACCCTGTCAGTTTATTATTTAACAATCAATTTCTTGTTATTCTGCTTTCCAGTAATAGAGGAAGACTAATATATACATGACGACCTCTTTAATACAGTATGATTTTAATCCCCATGAGAAAAAGATGCAGTTCGTCATTCAAAAACTTAAACTGACCTTATGATGTTTTATGGACGCTGTTTTTTTTTTTTTCTTCATATGAAGTTTTCATGTGAAATAGCACAATTTTGGGTTTGAATAGGAAGCAAGGTCTGTCCTACAAAAAAGCCAAAGCAGTTTGGTTTCCTCTGCTCTCCTCTCCTCTCCTCTCCCCTCCTCTCCTCTCCTCTCCCCTCCTCTCCTCTCCTCTCCTCTCCTCTCCTCTCCCCTCCTCTCCTCTCCTCTCCTCTCCTCTCCTCTTCTCTCCTGTTCTCTCCTCTCCCCTGCTCTGCATTGCTTTTGTTTTTGCTTTAGATTGCTGCAGTTTTTTTCCTCATTTGGCGCATGGCTTTGTTCCTCTCTGTCTCGTTTGCTTGATTATAAATCAGTCCATTAATTTGTTCATGCGCTGTATGAGCTAAAGTGACATCTTGGAATAACTTAACTAATTATGCTATCAACTAACTTTTTAAAATCACTCTCCCGCTTCACCTTTTCCGGTTCTCTTAAAGCGGGACTCCCATTATTTTGTTAGGTAGAGTTAACTCAGGCACAACATGAAGTCAGGCTCAACCCCAATCCCAGCAGACCAGCTGATCTAAATGCCAGCCTGCATCAGCTGAGGGCTCAGCTGATACCTTTCTATGCATTCCACTGGCAGATCTTACATAGTGCATGCTAAGCTGCTTCAGCCTGCCTACAATTGGTGCACATCTGCAAGCTGCTTTGCAACCCAATCCACTCATAACTCCACCTGTCATTGCTGTGTCTGACTTAGCTGATGTCATGTCATTTGTTGCTGATGCCTGCTCTGCAATGTGCTGGTCACAGAGCCATACTGACAAATCCAAATGACTGCAGATGGAAATAACAATCTTCAGACTGCAGTGGCACAAAATGGGCTCATGTTGTTTCACTGTCCATGCCTTTAGCTCCCTAAGGGGGGAAAATCTCAGATAGCTACTGTGGAAAACAAACATTCTATTCTCTTCTTGTTTTGGTGATACAATCGAGCCCTCATCTTCTCTTGATATTTCAAACCCAGTGACAGAAAAAAATTGCATGGTGAAAGCAAGGGTCACAGGAAACGTGCATATTATGTTGAATTGCCTTGTTAAGATTCAATTAAAGGGAAGGACTTGTCTATTGCCACTTTAAAATGTGGCAACATTTAGCAATTTAGTTTAACATCAAGTAATATACAAGAAAATGATGCATCCTTGTGTGATTTTGGCAAATTCACTTTAAGTATGCCACCCAGCAGCAGTGTTTCCACTGTTTGACCAGACGCAGCCCAAGCTAACAGCCCCACTATGGGTTTTAGTGGTTCCTGTGTTTGCAGCCATCATGTGTATTGTTTGTATTCACTATTTTAGGAGTCATATATATATTACAAAGCATCTTTGGGAGCCACAGGGTTCAGCAGTGAATGTGTTCAGTCAGTTCCAGCCTCCCCTCACTAACGTTTTACTGCTCTGTATTTGCTCATTAATGAGAGTGCATGAATTTACTCAAAGAGACTTAGTTCTTAGTGGGTGTGTATTTTAAGAGTCAGTCAGGATCGGTGTTATTTTTCTAAAAAGTAAAAAATAGAAAAGGTTGCAAACACAACAGTGAAGATGGATTTCAGCAGAGATGAACAGTGAAGGCGCCGCGCCGGGGTGTAATTTATAGTGGAGAGACTCCTCTGTGATACTCTCACAGCGAGCGCAACGAGGCAGCACAGAGACCGTGAACCCAGGTGGAGGGACTTTTTTTTTAGGCTGACGGCAGCAGCGTTAGTAACTGTAATCACGATCCAAAGCTTTGCAGAGAGTCCTTCATCAGGCCACCTTAAACATTAAGAAAAGCAACATGATTCCTGCTCCCTTCCAACGCTGGTTTGTAAAACAGATTCCACCACTGGAGACAAACTTTCATTTACAGCTGTCTGTAAATGAAAGGTGGCAGATTCCTCTCAGCTTAGCTGCGGGCTGTCAGCAGCCTTCTCCCCCCTACTGCAGAATTACATTTTAAACTTTAGTTACTAATCACAATTTTGGCCGATGTAGATTAAAATATAAGCATAATGTAAAATAATTAAAATGAGCTTTTTCTCTCAGGCCAGTCAAAAACATACAGCGGACCAGTAAAAAGGGTTATACTGGACTCTGAGCAGGTTGCTCTGGTTAAGCGTCTGATATTCCCCCCGATGGTCAGTGTAAGCTTTTTGTTGTTGCTTGCAGGCATTTATAAATGTAAGCAAATGAAGGGAACTTTCCATCCTTTTCCAATGAGCTGCTGTCAGTGATGACACATTTTACATTATAGTGTGATAGTAACGACAAAGCGTTTTATCCAGTGACACAGCATAAGTCAAATGTAAGCACAAAAGTAGCCTACGCAGGGTTTTCCATGCAAATTTTGAGTTAAAGTACAACATAACTGCTAAACACTTGAGTGTAACAATAATTAAGCTAACTTAAGGTCCCGTTTTTATTCACACTCAGTCTGAGTAATTAAAAGAGCATAGATTTAGGTAGATTTAAAGGTGCTTAATTATTGTATTGCAAAAAAGTGGAAGAGGATGGATGGATGGATGTTTTCTGCCAAAGCTGAAATAGTGTTGCTTTTCTTTCTCACAGGCTTGAACTGGGCGGAGCTCTGTTTGTACTGTACGATGTCATGTATTGGTGTGCACCAATCAGGATCAACATTTAATCCGATATCTTTGACTGTTAAACAATTTAAAAAGATAGAGTTTCACTTGTATTGTTGTCATCTTAGTCAAGTAAATACACTGATTTCTTTTAAGTTCAGTTTGCAGAGAGGTTAACAGTGGATTATTCTATCAGCTCACAAGTGATGGGGCATGTGGCTCTTTGTTCGGCATTAATTCCCATCATTAACATTGTTTCTCATTGCAAAACTCCTCTCATAAACTCCTTGTACCTGACCTAATCAAATGGTGGGGGAGGTGAACATACATTACCTATTCACCCAAAGTGTTTGTGACATTTGTACATGGAAGGTGCATGAAGAGGGGAAATTTCTCAAAAGGTCAAAGCTCCAGCAGCATTTGAGGCTGTAAACTTGTTCCCCAATTTTTTAATCTGTGAGATCCTGTCCTCGTGGTTAGAAAGTCTTAAAGCTGCTCCAATCAATAAGATTTATTGTGCAATATCAAAGTGGAATTTCATAGTTACTGATGCAAATAGCTGCTGTTTGTCTGCAGGGTGTGTGTAAATGACTGTTTGCGCACACACTCCCCATGAAAAATGTTAAAAAGTGATAATACATCAGTGTGTTTTCAGCTTGTTGCACTATCCTCAAGTGGCCCAGAGAAAATCAATTAATCCCGCTCTAATGCATCGGGATATTAGAAAAATGTGGATTAATATTTAAATAATCTTTTGATCTTGTGTGAGGCTCCAGGCATTTAATAAATCAATGTTTTGATCAGCTAGCTCACAGACTGGACTTGCGCTGAGCAGGAGGGGGTTTGAGGAATTTAATGGCTTCTAAAAATTGCTGCTTAAAGTGATACAGTGTGCAGGCAGCATCAGTGAAGGAAGTAAGGCTCTGCATGCTCTGTAGTGGAAAAAAGAACCCCCGAATGCAAACGAGGAGGGCAAAACTGGAGGTAGATTTTATTTAACTAATCATGAAATTCAAACTAAGCACAACAGAAAGGACAGAACTAAACCAGGAGGGACGCCATGAGGGACATTAAGGTGAGGAGCTCAGTGGTGGGTGAAGGACAGGGACGATCTGATAAAGACTGGGGGGAGAACGCAAACAAAGGCCCACTTTCAAACTGGCCCCTACACCCTGTGTGGAGTCGCACTTGTGGCCACTGTGGGGGCATTTAGGCCCCGTTTACACGACACCGTTTCAAAATGAACACGGCGTTGTTTCGATGCGTCTCGGCCTCCCGTTTACACGAGAACGGAGTGAAAACCATGCGTTTTCAAAACGGGGTCCGGAGTGAAGCATTTCACAAACGCACCGGCCTCTGTTCTCGTGTAAACGGTTGAAGCCGGTGTGTTTTGGAAACGGGGGTCCTCGCACATGCGCACTTTGGTTGCGACCGCCACATTTTTTCACGCATGCTCTAATAGATGAACAACACTCGTTTGGATTAGCGTTCACGAGTGCTTCAGAGAACTTCAAGTAGCGCGATTCACAGTCGATCTTTTCTTGTGTTTTTGTCGTTTTATTATTGAGTGTTGTGTGCAGCAGCAATGCAACCTCGTCGTCAGTCCACAAAGCCTCTCACATTGGCCATTTTGTAAATAATGAATAAATCTTTGCAGCGCATCCTACTGAGTCCCTCCACGCATGCGCCTGTTCTCTAAACAAACTTTGCAAAAATCACCGCCACCTTGTGGCCTGGCAATGGGAACTACATCGTCTCAAGCGTTTTCGTGTAAACGCAGAGCGTTTCTGAAACGTCTCCGTGTAGACGGTAGGCTGAAACGAATCAAAACACTGTTTCCAGTGGAAACGGTGTCGTGTAAATGGGGCATACAGGTTAGGGTAAACATCACAGCTGCAATTCTCAGACGATCACAGCAACTTATAATCAGCGTCTGCAGCAACTTATACAACTCTCAGACAGGTGGATGCAGTCATGTCCATAAACTGCTGTAAAATCAACTTCTTCTGTTTGTTTCCATATTTTTTACAAAACTCCCAAAAATAAACTTGTACCAGGCTTTAAACTTGTTCATTTCATTGCTGAAGTTGGGCATTTTAACACAGGAGTCTGTGAGGGGTTGACTCACTTGTGGAGTCAGCCTCGAGTGGCCATTAGAGAAACTGCAGTTTGTGCACTGAACTCAACACAGTGCAGTTTATTCCTAATATGAACCTGCCCTGCATCTGTCAGCATGCTACACCATCATCTTTAGCCCTTTTTTATTTGCGAATACAACTTTAAAAAGCTTCTTCAACAGCACCTTTTTAAAAAAATAAGCAAATAAATAAAGGAGAGAGAAAAGTAAAATTCAAACAGCCATCATCACGTTAAAACCGTGCATGAAGGCTGATGCTGCCGATAACCCAGAAAGCAGAAGTGGAAGGGTTTAAAAAAAAGAAAAAAGGAAAAAGCCAGATTTCTCCCAGTTACCATGGCAACCAGCCTGCATGTCACCACCCTATAATCAGGGCCGTGCGGGTCTCATGATCAATCGGGCTTCATCAATTGCTGTGATGGCCATGTGCGGTGTGATTGGGTGTTTCCTACCAACAAATGAAACTGCAGCATTACTGCTGTTGTTGCGCCAATTGAAGGCTTTTATTTTGAAATGTAAAGTCTGAGTGAGGAGACTCATAGAGCAGCATTGATAATTTGATAAAGTCACTGCGGCCGTGCCCCCCCCCCCCCACACACACACACACAATAACGAGGGACTCAACAGGCTGCACATGCTATTTGGCAGAGCATTGATAATCAATCTCGGTGGTAGATCAATATCAGTAATGCCTGTCTGTTCCATCAGCAGGTTGTGTGTGTGTGTGGGGGGGGGGGGGCATGTTGTAATCAATGCAGCCAGAATCTATAATTAGATTCTGTTTTGCTCCTGATTAATCGGTATTGACTTGAATCAATAGGTGTGTGTTTGTGCCTGCACGTCTGTCATTATGAGGACCAGTTTGAGTTTTAGGGCATCTGTGGAAAGTGAGGACATTTTGACAGACCTGTTTGAGGGTTAATGCTTGATTTCAGGGTTCAGAATAGAACCTAGTTTGGCATTTGAATGTGAATGGGCTTTTATGATGGTCACAAGGACAGGGGTCCTCACAAAGCAGCAGGAACATGTACCTGTCCGGGAGAGAGAGAGAGAGACTGAGATGTAGAGAAGCTACTGGACCATTATTGGAGAAGATATATGTTCTAAGTGGACATGTGGTGATACACTGTGGGGTATAAAAATAGATAGAAATCGGCAGTGGTGAGGAAGGGAAGAGACGCATGATTCATCTTATGCATTATTCACTCACACGACCACTGACCAGCTGCAGGTTTGACTGTGAATTGCTTGAGGCAGCCGCAGCCTCCGGTCCACTTTAATAACCCTGTGTGAATGCGAATCGCATGCACGGTGCCTCCGAGGCAGTCGGAGACAACAGCCTCGTCTCAAGCAGCCTCCAAGGTTGAAAAATGACAAGAGGTGCCAAAAACTGCAGTTCCTCCAGCAGCCACTTGAGTGCGAATCCAAGAGTGGGTCGATCCCCATAGACGGCATTAAACAGCATGTTTACAGCCCAGAACAAAGAAAAAACCATTTGGGCATTTATTGATATTTTCCCCCCCTTTGTAACAGCAGTTCAGGAGGTAAATTATTTTGTAACTCATCAATCTGGGCACAAGAGTGAGGTGAGATTTAGGAGACAGCTCATCCACACTAACTGAAGTCAGTGGACTGGATCTGTGTGTTTGGGCTGTTGGTGAATTTGGAGCATTTTTAACACAAGTGTTGGACATATTATGAATTGCTGTCTGGTGCAGGCAGGTGAGTGAAATCCTAGGGTCGTAACAAGACCCAAAGTCCACATACAGCACACGACACTTAACCTGCTCGTGAATGCGCACAATCAGTAGGCAAAGAGGAAGATTTCTGTTTTCCTTTCTGCCGACCAATCACGTTTGAGCAGGTTCTCAGTCAGTGCTCTGCGCTTCATATTGGAACGGTGTGTACTCCCCACATACTCACATTGTTTCATTTACATTGGGATTTAGAGTAACAGTAGGTGGCATACATTCTCACAGCACTGCATTTCAGCTGCTGGGTTTCTTTTTTTTCTTTCATTCACTATTATAGGAAGCAGGTCCAGGAGTGAGTAAGATGGCGTTGAGAGAAGGTGTCCCTGCATTATGTGTGAAAAGCAGCTGAATATTGCACCTTTTTTAATTGAACTTGCCTCACGTCATCAGTGCCATCAACGGTCCCAACCAGCATCATAGAAAAGACGAACTGAGCAGATCCCAGATCAGGTCTTACCCCACATGTTGCTGTATTTTTAAGTTGGTGCACATGGCTTCATGCACAGTCTCCAATGTTTAGTCACTCTCATTGGTATTCGCTTCAGTACCCGCCTTCTTCATGCCATCAGTAGCTGTTTCGCCCATCATTGTTAAAAGTCACATGGTCACCCTGTCGCTGCTGTTCTCTTCCTGTCTGTCCACCCTAAAAGCCAGCAGCTGATCTGAAGTCTCTGAGCTGTTTTACACTAAAATCACTTGTTCCATGCATCGATCCCTTTATCCAGCTTAGAGTCACGGTGAGGCTGGGGCGTGTCCTGGGCAGGTCATCAGTCAAACCACAGGGCTATCATGCCAAATAGAAATGAGCATTAATGCTAAGACCGCCTCCAGTTTCCTCGCATCGATCAATAATCAATTTCCCACACGTGTCTCAGAGGGTTGTGAAATTTTTTTTCTTTATTTGTTTTTTTCTAGAAAGAAGGGCTGAAATAGTTTGTCGCTGCTACTCATCACACGGGCGCTTTCTCATATGCACGCACAGTGACAAACATACACACACATATGCACAGCACATATACAGTATATGAGTATATCATTCAGGTTCCCCTCTCACCTTCTAAAGGGATTTTGAGCTTTAAGAATAAGAAACCTGTCCTTGTTTTTTTTTTTTTCTTTGTTTTTATGGATTTCCACATGGATGAATGTATGACTGTGTTATTTTTCTAGAACCGGACGGCTAGCGCACGTTGTTGACTCTTTAATAAAGGCATCCTTAGAAAAGTGGGCTGTGATCGGACTGTTTCTTTCTCTGTCTGAGACTTTTCCCTTTTCAGTTATCCTGTAAGAACGGCTCTTTGGGCCGAACTCGAATGTAAAAACCACTTTGAACTGCCTGAAATTGCCAGATATTTGATTCTCAATCATAATTGCTCTGATTAACTGCACGAATTCTATTTTGGGACCAAAATGACACATTTTAATTTATTTTTACATTTATAACCATCCACATCTGTTCGGTATTACAATATTTACTAGAGGCATTTAAGAACATTTGTTTACCTATTTGTAAAAAACAAACAAAATCAGTATATAGTTTATAGATCGTGCCATGATTTCATACTCATTGTTTCCTGTTGCCATTTAAAATTAGCTAAAATACAAATAGAGACGTTTCTTTTTTTTTTTCTTCCAAATTATCTTCACAGATTAGCAAAACAAGTGTAAACATCTTTGATTGCAAAAAAAAAAAAACAAATGAGAGAAAGAAATTTGAAAAGCAGCTTTGAAAGATTCTGCAGAGGCTGATGAGTGCTTAATTGATACAACCAGAGGAGAGAGCGAGCAAATCAAAGAACAGAGGCGGTTACAGCTACGGGGGTGATTAAGACCCAAACACCTGCTACGACTCTATAAAGCCAGCTGTGCGTTTAAATGTGGAGTCACAAAAGGCACTTTTAACAGGAGCGCTTGTTTTGTCTGTTCCAGCGCTGCAGCTCTGGTTATTTTTAGATGCGCTCGGAGACGAGGAGGACTCACTCTGAGATTTAATTGACATCCTGTCGGGTGTTTCTAGGTGCCTGACTGCATGACTGTCTCCTGACAGAACGAGTGCAGTGAGTCGTAAGAAACCCGCTCACCATAAAAGACCGAGGATGTGGTTTCTAATGCCAAATATAACCTGCCTGCGCCATGTAAATCAGATCAAGTGGAGCTGACTTCCTTATGTAAGAGGTGGGAGTTCTTAATGGAACGCACTGTGCTGTCAAAGTGCTTTTCATTTACTTTTGCATATTCAGTGATGTTGCACTAACAGCCACACGTGGGCCTGTTTTTCTTTATAATTCTTCGCGCTGTGTTACGTTATGATTTCCACAGACTACCGCCAAATTGTCAGAATGCAAAATATTTCAGTGTTAGTTTCAGTCTTTGAGCAAATTATATGTTAAAGTTACCGCTAACTTTAACATTTCAGTCAATGCTCCTCTGGTTCCAAAAATCAGTCACATTGTAACGAGGTCTATATTCAGTAATCACATAATCTTTGATGGCTGCAATGGCCCACTCACTCGGACGCCCACCTCCTTGCGGCTAGGAAAAGTCGATGGTTGCCCAGTGCATTGAAGTTTTATGCATTCAGCGACCAACTGCGGGTAGTTGCAGCAACAAGTTGGTTGAGGGTGCAACATCCTCAACCTCTGGGTGACCAGTTTCAATCGCAGGGCAATTGCACAGGTTGCCACCACATTGCAATCGATCTGAGTCAGTCTGCATTGCATCTCTTTGCAATAGGAGGCTCAACACAATTGTTTTCCAACTGGTTGTCCATCCATCCATTTTCTTCCACATACTGTATCCTTTTCAGGGTCGGGGGGGGGGGGGGGTTGGAGCCTATGCCCATTGCCATAGGGCAAGCGGCAGGGTAAACCCTGGGGACCGGTCGCCAGTCTGTCGCAGGGCTAACACAGAGATGGACAACCATCTGCACCTGTGGGCAATTTAGAATCAGCAATTACCCAACCCCACTAACTGCATGTCTTTGGATGGTGGGAGGAAAGAAGTACCCAGATAAATCCCACACAGACACAGGGAGAGCATGCAAACTCCACACAGAAAGGCCAGATGATGGATTCAAACCCACGACCTTCTTGCTGTGAGGCAACAGTGCTACAGCGCCACCATGCTGCCAACTGCTTGTATTCTGGTTATATTCCTATATTTTTGAGTTGAAAGCAACTACGTCACTATTTCTGTTTCAGATCTGTGAGGCTGGACTCTGACTGGAAGCATTTCATGTTCATTTCTGTTTAATGTGAATTTCTGTGTGTAGACTGAAACACAGTTGATCACCAGATTATCACAAAAAGATTGTAATTGCCAACTTGACCCCAAACTGAGAGCAGCGGCAACTGACTGTGAGCAGTTGCAGGCCCGTCTCCAAAGGCAACGGGACCACAGGTGCACTGTTTCCAAAAACAACTGTTTGTATTAAATAAACCTTGAAAACAGCCGCTGAGGCCATAAGCTCGTTTAAAGTTCATGCCCAAATCTGATACAGAAGAGAAGAAGCAAACCAATAAAGTATTTCCTAATTTCAGTTTCTCGGAACGAGTCATTGTGGTAGACTGAGCCTTCTTAACCAGGATACATACAGTTGAAATGGAACAACCACCTCGATTAAAACCAGCTTCCTCCGGCTGCGCCCTTATTCATACGGGGGTCACCACAGTGGATGGATCCACATATTTTATTTGGCGCAGATTTTTTACACCCAACAGCATTCCTGATGCAGCCCCCACAGGGATTTGTCTCCTCCCAGTCTTGAAGTTTTGAGCTTTCATGCGTAATTTCTTAACCACTACACTAAACTGACAATTAGCCTCTCTGAACACAATCTAGAGCTGTTTTCACACATGCACTGCAGCCCTGAACTTTTCTAGACATCACCTGACAGAGCTGCCTCTGAGAATCCAGGTGAATTTGGCCGGTCTGTAAACTCCCAGCTCCTTAGAACAGAATCCGTGTGATGGCAGTAATACTCTGATGTGATGGCAGTAATACTCTGATGTGATGGCAGTAATACTCTGATGTGATGGCAGTAATACTGTGATGTGATGGCAGTAATACTGTGATGTGATGGCAGTAATACTCTAGTACATTTACCATTAGCAAGTGGGCGTCATGTGTGCTGCCTCCCTCTGGCTCTGCTGAGGCAGCTCCATCACCTAAACCACATTATATTGCATTAAATACATTATTTCATGCTGTGTGATAAATGATAAGGAAAACTGTTGTGCGTGATATGACAACTTTTGAAACTAACCTGCCAAACTTTGCGTGTGAACACGTGAAGACTGTGCAGCCCTTAGTTGGCAAAAAGTCACCAAACTTCATAGCTAAGCTGTGTTTGAGAGATTTTGTGATGTCAGTGTGAAATATCCTCAGTTTATCACTCATGTGTCATGTTCAGTTTCAAAAACACCAAGATGGGGACAGCCAAAGTGCTCGAGGCTTCAAAACGGGACTTCACAAACCATCAGAGTGGCCACGCCCATTTTTATATACAATCTATGATTACAGCTGCTAACAGCTAAACTAACAAAATCAGTGTTTGTTGGCTGAGAGTAGGAAGACCATTTTTGTTGTTTGATTAATTAAAAATACATACATGTTAATGCGCATCTTCAGTTTGGGCCTAAACTCTTAAAACAAAGCGCAACAGAAACAGCTTTGACCGAGCAGACGAGAAACAGCAGCAGAAAGAAAACACGACCAACAAACTTTCAATGCAAGTTTTATTGAAAGCACTTTTGTTCGGTTACAAAGCCTCTGCTCACAGTCGGCTCCGGTGTTCCTCTTGTCCTGGATGCTTTCAGAGGCCGGGTCGGTGTCACTGTTTCACCGTAGCGTTCGCATGTGTGTGAATCGGATCTAAACCGATAAAACCTGTCTCTCTTTGTGCTCTTTTTTCTCTACTTGTTGAGAGCGAGAGTGCTTTTGAGCAACGTGTCATGTAATCTAAATGTATTAATATTTTTATTCAAGGAACAGCTGAAAAGGAGAGCAGGGGAGAGCGAGGTAGAGAGAGATGAGAGTTTTTAACAAAGCCCTCGCTTGCCCGTTGTGTGGGCTGCACCGCTGAATAAAAACCAGCTTTCATCTCTCTCTTTTTCTTTCTTTTCTCTCTCTCTACATCAACCTCCCCTCCACCAACTCAGTGTCAAGTTCTGCTATGAGACACACAGGGATCTGTGTGTGTGTGTGTGTGTGTGTGCGCATTGTGAGTGAGAAGCTGGCTGTCCTTTTGGCAGGCAGCAGTACACTGAAGCACCTCTCAGAAAAACTGGACTATTATTGAACCACTGACAAACGCTCTCATCTCGCTGTGAAGCTCTCTCTCTCTCTCTCGTTCACACAATCTCACATATGCAGTCAGAAACATTCAGGCACACAAAGAGACAAAATAGTCTAAGGTGCACATGCGCGCGTGCACACACACACACACACACACACACCTCTACAGAGATGTTCTTTCAATGTCCTGCAGAAGAGCTGAAGAGTTTAGGGAGTTTATGAACTCAGTGTAAAGGAGTTCCACAGGGAACGCACCGAGGTCCTCTGTGGGTTACAAAAATATCACAAATTATCCTTTGAGAAACACTTTGCAATGATCATTTGAAGCGCAGTGCAAACACAACATCCATCCATCATTTTGTGCTGCTTATCCGGCTTCAAGTCACGGAAACAGTTTAAGCACAGATGCCCAGTCCTCCCTCTCTGCAGGGGGAGAGACACAGTGGTGTTCCCAAGTCACCTTGGGGGGCATAACCTCTTCTGCATGTCCTGGGTGTTGCCCTAGAGTCTCCTCCCAGTTGCTTGAAACACCTAACCTAGTAGGAAGAGTCTGGGATGCCTCTACCACCTTAAATGGCACCTTTCAGTATGAGAGTATGAACACATTTTGACCGGTAAATCGACAGCTTTTCCTTCGGCCTGAGCTCTCTCTCACCACAACAAACCAGTATAGCATCTGCATCAGTCTCTCGCTCCTCACAAAACAGTTTTTAAGTACCAACAATTAGAGTCTGAAGTGGAGTTATTCTGTTCATTAACAGCTTTGCATTTTTATCCTTGGACTATAGCTTTGCATAATTAACCCTTCAAAATAGCTCTTATCTGTCTTGCACTGGGCCTTGGTGCAGCCACTCGCTTCATTCTCTTTCTGAAACAAGCTAATTTACCTCATCTCACTTTAACCCAGCTCTCTTCTGATTGGCCTCCACTGACAAACAGAAGGTCTGAAGAGCAGTCATTCTGCTCTTTGAATATTTAAACACCGTATATCACACAAATGTCACAGTTTTGATTGTTGTTTGTTTTCTTTTTTTCAGAGCAATTTTGTTTCAATTGGTGTCCACACTGTGTTTGCTCATTCAGTTCAATTTTATCATCTAAAAATTGTTTTTGTTTTGTTTTTTACGGCTCAATTTAGTTTTTTTTAATTTATTTTTTTATAGTTAGCTATAATCACCTGGTCTCACAGGCACACACATTAAGTGCCGTGGCTGGCATGAAGCTATTGGATAAATGGTTAACTTCCCAATGACCCTGAGCCAATCAGATGTCTGCACATGTGCACCACAAGCATCAAGGCCACAGGCACAGGTGGGTAATAAGCCAAGAGCACATCTAATAGTTCAGCTCAAAGGTCAAAGATCGTGGCATAGGCAGGTTAGTATCTATACAGATGTGAGGCAATGGGTAGCTCTGTTAGACACCCAAGAATGAAGGAGAGCTAGATAGATGATCATCATCTGTTTCAGTTCAGGGTTACATAACTGATTAAGCCTTGCAGATCTTTAGGTTGGTGCAGGGCTCCCTCTGCTGGATGAAACTAAAGACTGCAAGCAACTCTTCGCACTGAGTCCAAAGATTGTTCGTAATCAGAGGTGCCACTCCTCAGCAAAGACCTCGCTCACTCTAGTTCACCACACCCACAGAGTGCAATTGTGAAAAAGAAATTCTGATATAGTCACAGATTATTAATTTGATGACTCAGAGTAATTCATTAATCAAACAAAGAGAATAACAGTACAAGAGAGCAATGGAAGGCAGCTGGGGACAAATCCTCTCATACATCTTGTTTTGAAATAGTCTTTAAAACTTTCTAAATATTGAATAGGCGATGAAGGTTTTTGGTGTATTTAGCAGTACAAAATATACATGCATCAACTATACAGAGCAAAAAGCTGGTATAGCAGGATACAGGTAGCATCTTCTTCTTTCAGCTGCTCTCTTTAGGGGAATATAGGCACATTAAAAAGAAAAAATATACATTTGAATGAATTACCACGTGTACATTATATATATTTAATTTAAAAAACACGTTTTAATCTTTTTTTTTAACATATATTTTTTGGTGCCTTTCAAAAGTTTATTTTGGAGTCAGTTTCTACTGATTTTGTGCAATTTTTTTCATGCAACAAAATCAGTTAAAATATTGTCTACCTCATCGCTTTTAAAGAGGAGAACCCGTCCTTATCAAGTGTTTGAGTTTCTCTTTGTTTAATCCTTTTAGAATATATCTGTGTGAATAGAAAATTAAAAATAGAAATTTTGTTAATCCTCATTATTTAGTATAAACCTCTCTGACACCTGTTTTGCTGCAAAATTCAATGCAAAACAAGTCTCATTTAATTTATTATTACACAATACTTAACATCAGGTACAATAATTTTTCAAAGTTCAATTTTCTATAATTATATAGTAAAACTTACTAGGTACTAAATTGGGGATTTGTCCATATTCGAGCAAGAGGCTCGCTTCTAGTTGGGCGCGGAGTGATACCTCTTTTAGTTCAGCATCCCTTCGACCTTCCTCTGCCTCTCATTGGTCCAGCCGCTGCCACTTCTTCCTCTCTGATTGGTCCAGAGGTCTCGTCACGCAACGCCCACAGCGGAAGCGATTGTTTTCAGGTGGAGCACCCTCGATGGTCCAGAGAAAGGTGTGAAAACGGGGAAAAAACGGTGCTCCGTGGAGCTATTTGAAAGTACAAAGCAAGCTTTATGACGAGATAAACAGTCGGAGAGCGCAGGCGGGATGATTTTAGCGGCACATTTGTCGTTTTTCCTCTTAATTTCGGCGGTCGGAGCGGCTAAGGATGGGGACGACGACTGGGTTCATCTGCCAAACAAATGTGAAGGTAACTGCTCCTGGTCCTCACAGAGGGCTCCGAGCACATCCATGAGCGCAACAGCAGAAAGAGAAATAGTCATACTATAGTATTTGTGTATATATATAGTACATTTAATATATATTCTGTGCATAACTTCCCTGTGTGTTGTTCACATTGACAGGAGGCTGAAAAGGATTATATTAAACATTAGAGTAGGAGTGGTGCAGGGCTCAGCTGTCCATCTTGTTTTTAGTTTTGTGCTCGTGAATTAAGCCTATTTCTAATGTCTTAGCATAAATACATACAACACCATCCTGTAGCCTTTTTTTTTTTTTTTTTTTTTAATTAAGGGGCTATTTCATGGTTTATTTTGAAAATTCTGCTGCTCCTAACCAGCTAAACCCATCCTGTACTGCCTGCCCGCTGCCAGGCCATCTTTAATGTCATTCAGCTTCCTCTTGTCCACGGGATGGACTTCAACTCCACCGTGCTGGACTGTAATCTGCTCTGAAGTATCACTCCAGCTGGAACCTACGCTGAGACGCAGAGGGAGGACTACCATGACCAGCTGCAGTCCAAGACGGTGCAGTTGGAGTCCATCTGTGGGGAAAAATACTGTCTCCAAAGGCAGCTGCATGACCATCAGTGACCTGGATGGGACGGGTTTATCTGCAGATAACGTCACAGAAAACAGTCGGTTGTTTTTCTCGCTTAGTAAAGAAACATTGTTGAGGTTTAAAGAACTTCTTTTTTTTTCTGTTTCTCTTTCCAGTCTGTAAGTTTGTCAGCATTGAGATGAAGTCGGCGTTCGAGGAGACGGGGAAGACCAAAGAAGTCATCGATAGGAACTACCGCTTCATAGACAGCAAGGGGGCCCCGCCGATCAAATACGTCAAGTCGTAAGTTTGAGGGCTTCTGCCTAATGTTTGGAGTCAGTGTCGAGGTAAAACAGAGCAAAACAAAGTAGAGGTTCGAGTTCAGTTTCAAAGTAGAAGTGAAACCTGCTCAGTGTGGAGGGAGAGTCCTTGCCTGGCTGATTCTGGATCTTTCTCTCTCACTCAGAGACAATGGCGGCAGCAGGGGACAGGAACTTGGTCAGGTTCAGTTCCTGTGGGGAAACTTAATATAGAACAGGGAAGCTGCCGAGGTGCTCTGGGTGGCAGATGTGTGCGAGCGAAGCTCAGCATAAAGGAGAAGCAGAGGAGCTTTTAATCTGATAAAGTGTCACGATTTTAAGAGCTTTTCTAAAGTGTTAGAATGTCTGTAAGCAGACGTGTTTATTTTCAGTCTGCAGAGTGTGACATGCTTTGTCAAGCACACTCGTGATGTTCTCCTTTTTTTTTTCTTTTTCCTTTTTTGGGCAAATTGAAAGGCTGCGTATATCTGTGTGGTCCAGTCTAATAGCAACATATTGTCACCCTCGTAAATTAGTGGCCTAAGTCATTTTTTTATTTTTGCATAAATCATCATATTTTCAGTGTTTGGTTTGACCTGAGAAGGAGTGATCGACAGGTCCATAAGTTGGACAGACATGTGGAGAATGCCCCAAGCCAGGTTCAGCTTCCTCATTAAGGCCACCTATGACACCGTCCCTAGCCCCAGCAACCTCCGGCTGTGGTTTGGCTCTGAAGAATCCTGCCAGCTCTTCCATTCTCCAAACCCAAGCCTGCAGCACATCCTCTCCAGCTGTAAGACATCCTTGGCACAGGGTCGGTACAGGTGGCGCCATGACCAGAGTACTGTGCAGACTGGCAGAGGTGCTGGAAGCACACAGCTAATCGACTTTGTCAAACAAGGAGCCAGGGCGCAGAAAAGCAACCGAAGAGAAAGCCTGGGTGTGATTGGAGCTTGAGAGTGGACCTCGAACGCTCAAGTTCCCAACAGAGATCACAACAACTTCTCTACAGCCAGATATCATCTTGTGGTCCAATGCAGCACGGACAGTGATTATGGCAGAGCTCACTATCCCATGGAGGCAGCCTTTGAGAGGAAGGAAGATAAATACTCTGAGCTGGCAGCTGAGTGCAGAGGTGCAGGGTGGTCAGCTGTCACTTAGCCTGTTGAAGTTGGCTGCGGAGGCTTTGTGGGAACATCAACCCAGTATCTCTTGAAGAGCGTGAGAGTCACTGGCCAGAGGCTGAAGAAGGCCTTCAAGGATCTGGCAGAAGAGGCAGAGGAGGGGAACTTTTGGCTGTGGCTAAGAAGAAAGGATGAGGCTTGGGGGAAGCAAGATGCTAGGGTCGGCTGCAGGGGTGGTGGGGAGACGTCCCTGTCCATTGTTCCACCACCACCACCACGAGATGTTCTGGGATCAGTGCAGTGAAACATCAGTGAGTGGTGGTTCCCAGCTGATGACTCTCCAATCTGCCCATTGGCACTGTTGGAGGTGCGCCAGGCAGCAATGCCCTGCAGGCAAGCCATCACCTGAAAAACCTGAAAAATGACTTAGGCCGTTATTTTAAGAGGGTGATGATATGAAGTAGTCATGGAAAAGTAATCCATTCACAGGCCTGGATTTCCATCTTTTTGTTACAGTCAGGATGATCTTTGTCTAAACATAACCGACTGTTTTTAATGCCTAAACCAGTAGTTTTTGCTACTTAACCCTGACCAAGTCATTGTTTTAATGATGATAAATAACAGATTCAAAATAAATAACGTCTAAAAGGTTCTGCGGCTTGTTATAGAGTGAGAGGCGGGGTACACCCACAACAATCATTTTCAAACAGAAACTGTGATGAAACAAGCAAACCCGCTTCGGACCGTACGTCAGGGAACGTTCAGGGAATTCCTGTTTTGTTTTTTTTAAAAACGGGCATCATTTTTACTTCAGTGGGAAACTTAAATATGAGCAGATAACAGCATCAACCACATCATCCTCCATCAGGCCGTCAGTGTGTTTTCAGTACTCATTTTATCCCCCTTCATGGGTGGAAATGGGCCAGCTCAATAAGCAGCTTTAATGGCCCAAAATGAATGAGGTGCCATCTTGTAATCCAGTTTCCAGTTCTTCTTAATACACTGAGGGGCCGCATTAAAGGCCAGTTTGCAGTGCATCATTTAATTATCTCCCACAGAATAAAACCGTAGACCTGTAATGTGCACATGTCCACATTTAATCCTTTTAAGTTGAGGCGTATTTTCACAAGGTACAGGATTTAAAGGTTTTGCAGGATCTTCATTCATTCCTTCTGTAACCACCATTGCGGTCGTAGGGGGGCATGAGAGATGCTAACATAGCTGTCTATGTCATGGCAGGTGCTGTCATTACTGTCTTGCAGGATCTCAGTGTGGAGATGCTTTCACTTATAAACAGTGTTGAGGAAAAGAAGGATGAAATAAATGCAAAAGCTCAGAAATGTGACTTTGATACTGTCCATAAAGTAAACTCAGCGGTAATGTGGGATCAGATTTTGGTACGCAGACAAAAAAAGGGTCAAACGGGTCGGAGAACAAGCCTTTAAATCTGACGCCTTTAATGTGTGTGTGTTTCTCTGCAGAGACCTGAGATTCATTGAGGTTGTAGAAAATGTGTGTCAGAGGCTGCTGGGGTACAATCTGCACAAAGAGAGAAGTGGTAGCAACCGCTTTGCCAAGGTCAGTCTGCATGCTTTCCTCTTCAGTTTTCACTGTTTAACTGCTATTTGAGAGTTATTTTTACTGCAGTGTTGTCATTTAGAACACTCTGAATCAAAGGTGTAACATGTTTTGCAGTAATCGGTATTTTTAGGGTTTGGTTGTTGCTCTAATTCCTGCAGTTCTGTGGAGCATTTTGGTGTCTTTCAGCACATTGTTTTTCTTTTACAACATGCAGCTTCTCTTCACTCACTGTCTCTTCTGCAAAAGTAAAGAATACATACACACACACACACACAAGAGAGAGCTCTCTCTCTCTCTCTCTGCCTGCTTTCCCCATTGTGGGGTAGCTGTGGCTCAGCGGGTGGAGCAGGTTATCTACTAATCAGAAAGTCGGTGGTCGGGAGGCGATGCTCAGCCTGATGTAGCAACAGAAACATTAGATGTCAGATATTAAGGAGATGACTGCATATCTTCTTTTAAAGGTAGTTTCTGTGCAGTCTTTGCATTAAACAGCATTTTTCACTATAATTAAGTGAAAACAGCAACCAAAATAAAATCTCTTGAGTGCTGCCAGAAAAATCTTCTCTGCGTGAAGTGCAGCATAAATTTGATCCACATTTGTAGTTCTGAGTGTCAGTGTAGAGGCTTTCCAAAACGTTTGTGTCCTACTGACGTCTGTCACATGTTTGGCATCTGTTTGCAGGGCATGTCGGAGACCTTCTCCACCCTCCACGGTTTGGTGAATAAAGGAGTGAATGTGGTGATGGACATTCCCTACGAGCTGTGGAACGAGACTTCAGCTGAAGTGGCCGACCTTAAAAAACAGGTGTTTGATTTATTTAGACTCTCCTGAAGCAACCGGACCTGGCAAAATCTTCACCTTGTAAAAATAAATTTGTGTTGTGCCAAATATACTGACGCGCGTGTGTGTGTGTGCGCGTGCGCGCACGTGTCAGTGTGATGTGTTGATAGAGCAGTATGAGGACGTGATTGAAGACTGGTATAAAGGAAGCCAGGAGGAGGACCTGACCACGTATTTGTGTGAGAAGCACGTTCTCAAAGGGCAGGACACAGGTAACACACACACACACACACACACACACACGGGACTTTCAGCTTCCATCCATCAGGATTTCTTTGCTAAATATTTTTATGTCTTTAACTTTTCACTTTTTAAAAATGTATTTCCTCTTTCTTTCCCTCCTCTGCATTCATGAGCTCCTGCGTTGGGAAGTCATTAAGATTGTTGTGTTCACGAGCCTCCGTGATCAGAATTTCCCAACTTTTATCCCACAAGTTGGAAAATTCTTTTAATAGCTTATAGATGTAAAATGGTAAATAGTGCAATAAAAAATAGAATACACTACGACAAAACAAATATTTTAATAAAACCCCTTTTGAAATAAAATAAATGCAATAAAATAAAAAGCATACATTTAATGAAAATATTAAATATAAATAATTTTATAATAAAGAAAAATCCAAAATTTAACAAAGCAAAATGAAACACAATTAAAAATGGCTTACTAAATGTGAAAAGTAGGAATGTGAAAGCACCATGGCCAGGCCCTACAAGCTAATCCCAGCCACCAGGCACACTCCCTCAAGCACCACCCCCCAGGCTTGCCTCCAGGATGGACCCAGGACACGCTGGAGAGATTATATCTCCCAGCTGGCCTGGGAACGCCCCGGACAAGCTGGAGGTGGCGGCTGGAAGAGGGGGGAGGTCTGTGATTCTCTGCTTAGGCTGCTGCCTCCGCGACCCGGCCAATAGAAGATGGATGTATTGAAACTATTGACAGTGTATAATTACTTTATTAGGATTATGGCTAATAAATATCTAACCTAGGTCACTCTACATGCACCAAATTACAAAGTTAAAATGTACCCAAATTTATACAAAATTTGTAAAGTTGATACAAAATTATCCAAAGTTTGATGTTGTACTCAAACCTTTACGTTGGCATGTTTGAGTACACCATCAACAACTCGGCAACTCGTTTATCAACATTTTCTCTTTGACTCAGAGTTGTTGTTTCTGGGCGTTCCTCTGAGTTTTCCTAGTTGCAAAGTTGTTTTCTTGTGAAGAATTGGAAATAATGAAACGATCATTTAAATATTGATTATTTACTTTCTTTAAACTTGCAAAATCTGGCATTAGTCAAAGATGTGCTCTTTGAGTGCCCTTCTGGTTTCTCATGACTTTCTAATTTTTATATTTGTCTCATTGCTTCATATTCACTCGTCTTATTTTTCCACCACTTCCATTTCTCTGTCTAGCCTGTCTGGACGAGAGCTGGACTTCAAAGAGGAAGGGAGACCAGGCAGCGATTGCGGAGGACAAGAAGAAGAAGAAAAAGAAGAAGGGAGGGAAGAAGGGCAAGGGCAAAGGCGAGGAGGGAGGAGAGGGAGGAGGAGACGGCAGCTCAGAGGGAGAGAAGGCGAGCAAGAAGAAGAAAGAGAAGAAGGTGAAGAAGAAGAAGAAGAGCAAAGCTCCAGTGGAGAAGACAGATGGCGGGGCATCGTCCGACGAAGAGATCCAGCCACAGGTGCCTCTTTCTGGGCAGAAGACGGAGCTGTGAGCCCTGGTTGCTGACTGGATGTGGATCAGTTCTCCGGAGTAAAACTCGCTGAGTGAAAGCAGCTTCTGGAAAGTGTTAAAACTGAGGTTCAAATGATTGAATTTGCTACATGAAATCCTGCAGTGTTACATGTTTTGAAGTCATTTTTCAGGTTTTGATGGTATGAAACATGCTGGTGTGTGAGAAATCAGCCCCGACCGTGAAATTTATAACCAATTATCCAAATTATGAAGAATTTCTGACTGTATTTCAGTTCTTTCACCCCCACTTCAGTCATTCAGTGGATTTTGTAAATCTGATCAGTTTTAGTAGAGTCTGCATTGGATCCCGGAGTCACTCTAACACTGTCTTCATATTAAGAATGATGAGGTTAATTATAGCTTGGGAGCAGTTTCTCCATGTATTCATAAAGTTTTACTCCTCAAATGATCTGCTTTGGCCCAGAGGCACATTTGACCGGCCATTTTTGACTATTCATTGACAAATCTTGAATTCTGCTGCACTAACGCATGAACGAAAGTCTCCGGAGGCATCTGTCTGCAAATTTAATCTTGTGCTGGAGAATGAGTGCTGTATGCAAACCTCCTCCATACAGAGTTTAACCCTGTGTGAGGAACGGGACAGCCGCATGTGTGAGGGAGGTTAGTTTCTGTCTTTCTCAGTTGGTGTTCATTTGTGTACTTTGTCTCCTTAAAATGTGACTTTCTATGTGTTTCGGACCGGGACTATCTCATCAGCCTGTTTGAGTTGTTTTTGTGCTGTTTTAAGATGACTGATCTTTGACCCTGACGAGCATTTTATTAGGAACACCAGGTGCAATCTAAAACTTTTGCAAACCTACAACATTTTCAGTTATTGTAGAGCTTTGTAAACATGTTAACTGTGACATTTAAAAAAATAAAATTAAATTGATACACTGTCAATAACAAACATTTTTTTTATATTTCCACATCCATGAACTAGTATATTGAGTTTAATTTGCTAAAAAAAAAAAGACCCCACGTACTGAACACAGTTGCAGATGAATTTGACTGTTATTTTATTTCCAAACGCTTCGTAGATGTCACAGTATTGTGAACTCTTGTGACCATGGTAACCTGAAGTGTTCATACTATTTTGTCCAACTGGGTAAACTGGACTGCACAGGTGTTCCTAATAAAGTGCTCGCTGGGTGTGAGTGATGATTGTTGGTCTGAGTTTTTCCATTTGTTTCTCAGTGCTTTAGTTCAGTCTCAATAATAGGAAGTCACTGTCCTGATTTCTTTGAACCCTTTTTATCATTTCACTGATGTATTAGTTGGAATACCCCTTTAATCAGTAAATCCAACACGCAGTTCTTCTGATAATCCTTTTGTTTCTGTTTGCTGTACAAAAGCTGCTACTCAAAGCATGTGTGTGTTTCTGTGTGATCGTTAGGCTCCTGAAGACGAAGGTTTGTACGTCGGTTTTTTGCATTTTCTTAAGTGTGAGTGTGTACGTGTGTGTATATTTTTATGAGATTTTTATTCTGAGGTAAAAATGCTGGCTGTGCTGTATTGGAGTTGCTTTTTGAAACCACGAGCAGACACATCAGTGTATTATAATAATAAACAGGTTTCAAAACTGAACGTGTCACGTAGCCTTTTTTTTTTCTTCTTTTTAATGGGCGTAATGAAACTGTTGGTTACAGTTAAAGAGTTTGTTAGTTATTTTAAAGTGTACGCCTCTGAATTTCTCCTACACGTCACCTTATTGAAAACGTGAAGCAGTGTGAGCGTAGTCCACTTTTTCAACTACCAGAGGGAGCCAGAGCTAAATACTTTTTAATATTTTCCATGTCCAACTGCGAGTCAATAGTTGCTTCAGTATAAGAGAGAAAAGTGTTTTTTTAATGTTTTATTCTTTTCAAACTTGATTCACTGTGTTTGTGCACACATCAGATTTTCATTCAGTTCAAGTCTGGATTTGAACTTTTACTGTTTCTACAAAATTTTAGGGTTTAACTATTTGAGCAATTATCCACATTTGTTTTTACCCACAAATATATATTTTTAATTCCTGTTCATGTACAAATTAATAAAATACATTTAAAAGGCAATGCAATTGTATTTATCCACAAGTTTCTGCAAGAGCATACGTAGGCTGCCATGACAGATTGCTGCTTCCGCCGTTTGGTTTTATACTTCCGATTACCCAAAGTCAGAGCCAGAGTTAATGACAAGATTCGGTTACTTTGTCCTGTACATTTTTTCAAATAATTTTATTCTGTATATTTGAAAATCGTCTTTCAACAGTGGCTTGTCCATGGGACAGAAGGAGACTTTTGCAAAACTGTAGTAAGTCAGGGTAAGACGTGCTGAGAATTGTGTGAAGAAACACATCAAGTCTCTCCTTCATTGGTTTAAGGAACAGGAAATGCTCATCTCTTTCTTCCATTGAGGCCAAGGTTGAAAACTGCCGGTGCAGTGCCGAACCTAATCATGTAAGCAGTCTTGTCCTTGCCGCATGCTTAACTTTTGGCAATGTCAGAGTCTGTGAACATATTTTGGAATAGCTCCCCGATGCCGTCATTCAACAAGTACGAGTGATGCTTGGCTGTGGTGTTCAGGCAGCAGAGAACCTCAGCTCTGAGCGCTGATGTTGGTGTCAGAAGGGTCTGCTGCCTGTCTGCGGTACCCATCACGTTGCTGTTAATACTGGTTTGCTGCTGAGGTGTGATGGCAATACTTGTGCTCGTAGCTGACCTTGAGGTTGCACTTGCAGTGCTTTGTGTAGCACCCAAAAATAAAATAGGGATCTGCTCCCCGCGCACGCAAAATCGCTGCTGATGAATGATGTTCGGTGTAATTTGATCGCCCTCACGCTATTCCAGGTCAAATTTATATTTTTTCTGCACGGTTTACAAAACGCCTCTCGTTCATTGCCCATGACCGGCTTAAGCCAGTCTTTGAATGCCGGGTCATTGAGCCAAAGTTGTGAAAACTTACATTTTCCCATGATGAGGCGCATAATGACTAGTCTCAACATAATAGACGGTTGCAACACCGCGCATGTGCACAGCAGATCGGACAGCGTAACTCAGGCCTATTCAATTACTTTTTCTTCTGGGCCAGATTTGAAAATTTTGAGATGCCACTGGGCCGAAAAACCCTACTTATATTATTTCTTGAGACTAAACTCTAAATATGGTACCACCTGAAGTAAATCATAAAAATAAATAAAGGAATTCACAATAAAGGCTTTCTACTGCATCATTTATTGATGAACAAAATAATTTGCATGTATGGTATCTATGGCATGTATGTATGGAATGTATATCTGGTATGTATAGTATACATATTATGTAGGTTATGGTGTATATGGAATGTATGGTATGTATGTCTGGTATTGTATGTATGGTATGTATGTTATTGTATCTATATATATAAACATATATATAAATATACATTTGAATTTTTATACAATAAAACTATCTTACAAAATATTTATAAAATATAAATATAAACATAAAAATAAAGATATAAATATAAACATAAGTATATATTTTTAAATAAAATTTAAAAATATTTATAAAATATAAAGACATAAAATATAAATAAAACTATAAATATAAGAATATATATTTATATTTTATTAAACAAAAACTTTATATAAAATATGAAAACAAAATAAAAATAAAAATATTTTATAAAAAACTTTTAAAAATTAATGAAAAATATATAAATATAAAATTTTATATATATAAATATGTAAACATAAGTGTATATATATTTGTATTTTTATAAAATATATACATATAAATATATATTTGTATTTTTATAAAATATAAATATCTTAATAAAATGTATAACATATTTATAAAATAAAAATATATACATATGTAAATATAAATTAAGATTTTTATAAACTATAAATATTTTATAAAAGATATAAAATATTTACAAAATATAGGTATATAAATATAAATTTATATTTTTATACAATAAAAATATATTTTAAATATATAAAATATATTTAAAATATAAATATATATAAATATACATTTGAATTTTTATTAAATAAACTTATCTTACAAAATGTTTATAAAATATAAAAATAAAGATATAAATGTAAACATGAGTATATTATATATATATTTTATAAATAATAAGAAAATTTAGGTAGCAGGGTGGGGTGGTGGTTAGCACTTTTACCTCACAGTTGGAATACTATCTGGAGAGTCAGGGTTCAATTCCACCTTGGCCCAGTTTGCATGTTCTCCCCATGGCTGCTTGGGTTTTCTCCTGTGCTAGCTAAAAAAATTATATTTAATTAAAAATATTTTTATTTTTATATTTTTATATATTTTTATAAAATATATATATATATTTATAAAAAAATATATATGTATGTAATGTATGTATGTATGGTATGTATCGTAGGTATGGTTTGGTACGGTATGTATGTTATTATATGTATATATATAAACATATATATAAATATACATTTGAATTTTTATACAATAGAACTATCTTACAAAATATTTATAAAATATAAAAAGAAACATATAAACAGAAATATGTTATATATATATTTTATAAAAAAAAAATAACACTAGGCATCATGGTGGCGTGGTGGTTAGCACTTCTGCCTCACAGTTAGAATACCATCTGGAGAGTCTGGGTTCAACTCCATTTTGGCCCAGGCCTCTCTCTGTCTGTGCGCAGTTTGCAAGTTCTCCCCATGTCTGCTTGGGGTTTCTCCTGTGCTAGCCGTGCAATATTTATAAAAAAATATATATGTATGACATGCTGTGTATGGTTTAGTACAGTATGTATGGTGCGGTATCTACGTACGGTAGCTAGGTATGGTACGGTATGTGCGGTAGCTATGTATGGTACGGTAGCTACATATGGTATTTACAGTAGCAATGTACAGTATGTACGGTTTGTATTTATAAAATATAAAAAGAAACATAAAAAAAGATATAAATATAAACAGAAGTAATAAAAAATAAATAAAAATAAAACTATTAAGGCATCACGGTAGCGTAGTGGTTAGCACTTCTGCCTGGCAGTTAGAATACCATCTGGAGAGTCTGGGTTCGATTCTGTCTTGGCCCAGGCCCCTCTCTCTCTCTCTCGGTCTGTATGCAGTTTGCATGTTCTCCCCATGTCTGCTTGGGGTTTCTCCTGTGCTAGCCCTGCAACATTTACATTTATAAAAAAATATATGTATGGTATATATAGTATGGTAAGTATGGTATGTATGCATATATAGTATGTATTGTACGGTAGCTACTTAGCAATGTACAGTAGCAAATTATGGTATGTACGGTAGCTAACATGGTATGTATGGTACGGTAGCAATGTACGGTATGTACGGTAGCTACGTATGGTAGGGTATGTACGGTAGTAATGTATGATGTTTTATGTATAGTATTGTATGGTAGTTATGTATGTATGGTAGTGTAACATATAAACAGAAATGTGTTATATGTATATTTTATAAAAAATAAAAATATTAAGGCATCACAGTGGCGTGGTGGTTAGCACTTCTGCCTCGCAGTTAGAATACCATCTGGAGAGTCTGGGTTCAATTCCGTCTTGGCCCAGGCCTCCCTCCCTCTCGGTCTGTGTGCAGTTTGCATGTTCTCCCCATGTCTGCTTGTGCTAGCCCTGCAACATTTATATTTATAAAAAAATGTATGTATGGTATGTATAGCATGGTAGGTATGGTTTAGTATGTATGCATATACATTATATATGGTACGGTAGCTATGTAATGTAGCTACATTAGCAATGCACGGTATGTAAGGTAGCTACGTACGGTAGCAATTTATGGTATGTACGGTAGCTACGTATGGTATGTATGATACGGTAGCTAGGTACGGTATGTACGGTAGCAATGTACGGTATGTACGGTACGGTAGCTAGGTACGGTATGTACGGTAGCAATGTACGGTATGTACGGTAGCTATGTATGGTATGTACGGTACGGTAGCTAGGTACGGTATGTACGGTAGCAATGTACGGTATGTACGGTAGCTATGTATGGTACGGTATGGTACGGTAGCTAGGTACGGTATGTACGGTAGCTATGTATGATACGGTATGTACGGTAGCAATGTACGGTACATACGGTAGCTATGTATGGTACGGTATGTATGGTAACAATGTACGGTATATACGGTAGCTACGTACGGCATGTATGGTACGGTAGCTAGGTACGGTATGTACGGTAGCAATGTACGGTATTTACGGTAGCTACATACGGTATGTACGGTATGTATGGCATGTACGGTAGCAATGTACGGTATGTACGGTAGCTACGTACGGTATCTATGTACGGTATGTACGGTAGCTATGTGTGGTATGTATGGTACGGTATCTACGGTACTGCATGTAAGGTAGCAATGTACGGTATGTACAGTAGCTATGTATAGTACGATATGTACTGTACGGTATGTAAGGTAGCTACTTACAGTATATACGGTATGTACGGTAGCTATGTATGGTATTGTATGGCAGTTATGTACATATATACATACATTTGAATTTTCATACAATAAAACTATCTTACAAAATATTTATAAAGTATAAATGAAAACCCCAGCAGACACGGGGAGAACATGCAAACAGAGAGAGGCGTGGGCCAAGGTGGAACCGAGCCCAGGCTCTCCACATGGTAATCTAACTGTGAGGCCGTAGTGCTAACCACTGCGCCACTGCCTAGATATCTTGTATAGCTTTATTTTTATGTTTCTATTTATATTTTATAAATATTTTGTAAGACAGTTTTATTTTATAAAAATTAAAATGTATATTTATATGTTTGTTTATATAATTATATTTTAAAAATATTTCATATATTTACATGATATTTTTATTTTGTAAATATACTTATGTTTATATTTATATCTTTGTTTTTATGTTTATATTTATATTTTATAAATATTTTGTAAGATAGTTTTATTTTATAAAAATTAAAATGTATATTTATATATTTCTTTATATAATCATATTTTAAAAATATTTCATATATTTACATGATATTTTTATTTTTTATAAATATAAATTTATAATATAAATTTAAATATACTTATGTTTATATCTTTATTTTTATGTTTATATTTATATTTTATAAATATTTTGTAAGATAGTTTTATTTAAAAAAAATTAAAAAGTATATTTATATATTTGTTTGTATAAATATATTTTAAAAATATTTCATATATTTACATGATATTTTTATTTTATAAAAATACTTATGTTTATATTTATATCTTTATCTTTATATTTTATAAATATTTTGTAAGATAGTTTTATTTTATAAAAATTAAAATGTATATTTATATGTTTGTTTATATAATTATATTTTAAAAATATTTCATAATTTTACAATATATTTTTATTTTGTAAATATACTTATGTTTATATTTATATATATAATAAATATAAATTTATTTATATAAAATATTTCTATTTTGTAAAATTTCAATATATATTTATATATGTATATATTTCTATTTTATAAATATTTTATATATTTTTTAAATATTTATGTTTTTTAAAAATTTCAATATATATTTAATATGTATATATTTGATAAACATATAAATATATATACTTATTTATATATAATATATAATTTTATATATATATATTTTTTTATAAATATTTCATGTATTTTATAAAATTTTTATGTTTTTATTTTTATATTTTATAAAAATTTTCTAATTTTTAAAAAATATATATAAATATATATTCTTATATTTCTAGGTAGATATATTTTATATATATGTATTCATATTTATATTTTATTACATTATTTACAGTATTTTTTACATTTTATTAAAAAATATATATTTCTGTTTATATTTATATCTTTATTTCTATTTCTATATTTATATTTTATAAATATTTTGTAAGATTTTTTATTGTATAAAAATTGAAATGTATATTTATATATTTGTTTATATATACATACAATAACAAACATACAATACATACCATTCTATACATACCATACATATCATACAATACCATACATACATACCAAACCATACCATACAAACATACCACACATACCATACATTCTATACATACTATACATACCATATATACATTCCATACATGCCATAGATACCATACATACTATACAAACTATACCATACAACTATAGCATACCATACATACCATATTTTACCATCATTATTTATAAAAGCATTTAAAACAATAACAGCTGACACAAAGTTCTGTACATTAACACATAAAAATGAATAAAAACAAACAATGAAACTCTTTACCATACAAAGCATACCATGACATCCATTCCATGCATACATACCATACGTACCACATATTTCATACTATATATTCTAAACAATTCCATACATACATACCATGTATACCATACCATACAATAACATACATACCATACCATAGATACATATCATACATACAATACCATACATACCATACCATACACACCATTCAATAACATACATACCATACCATACCATACCATACCAACATGCCAAACATACCATACATACTATACATTCCATATGTACCATACCCTACATATTACGTACATACATACCATACATAACTTACATACCATACCATACATACCATACAGTACCATACATACCATATCATACATATAATACCATATATATATATACATATATATATACATACCTACCATACCAAACCATACCTACCATACAATACAAAACATACCATACATACATGTATATATATTTTTTTATAAATATTTTATTTATTTTATAAAATTTTTATATTTTTATTTTGATATTTTATAAGATTATTTTTTTAAAAAAATATAAATATATAGTCTTATAGGTACAGGTTGCCAGCCTGTCGCAGGGCTAGCACAGAGACAAAGACAACCATCCACACCTATGGGCAATTGAGATTGTCCAGTTAACCTAACCCCAGTAAGTACATGTTTTTTGACTGTGGGAGGAAACCGGAGAAAACCCACGCAAAGAAAACCCACGCAGACATGGGGAGAACATGCAAACTCCACACAGAAAAACTGTGAGGCAGCAGTGCTAATGACCGCCCCACCGTGCCGCCTTGACAGTTTTATATTTTATAATATATACATATATATGTGTTTCTATTTATATTTTATAAATATTTTGCAAGATAGTGTTATTTTATAAAAATTCAAATGTATATTTATATATATGTTTATATATTTATATTTTCAAATTATTTTATATATTTACAAGACATTTTCATTTTGTAAAAATATACATTTATATTTATATGTATATACCTATATTTTATAAATATCTTTTATAAAATATTTATCTTTCATAAAAATTGTAATATATATATATAATTTTAAATATATTTATATATATTTTTTATAAATATTTTTATTTACTTTATAAAATACATTCACATTTTTATATTTTTTAAAATTTTTATATTTTTTAAATAAAATATTAATATATATTCTTATATTTATAGATATATATTTTTATATATATATTTATTAATAGTTATATTTTATATATTTAAAATATTTTTATATTCTATTAAAAAATATATACTTATGTTTATATTAACTTCTTTTTTTATGTTTATATTTATATTTTATAATTATTTTGTAAGATAGTTTTATTTTATAAAAATTCAAATGCATTCTGGGCTGGCGTTGCTCTGATAACGGGTGTGGAGTGTTCAAGTACAAGAGGAAGGGTGGGAATTTTTAGAACTCTCACAGCAAATATGATTTAAATTAGTTTTTGCTGTTTACGTTGGGTCATTCGGGGGGGTGGGCAAGTCAAAGGGGGTCTTTGGCAACAGACCTCCAATTGAATAGCCCTGCCCTAAAGTATTGGCTCATCTGCCCTCATGCACATCCCATTCTTAATCCATAGGGTTTAATATGATGTCGGCTCACCCTTTGCAGCTATAACACCTTCAACTCTTCTGGGAAGGCTTTCCACAAAGTTTAGGACTGTTTATGGGAATTTTTTACCATTCTTCCAGAAGCACATTTGTGAGGTCAGACACTGATGTTGGACGAGAAGGCCTGGCTCACAGTCGCCGCTCTAATTCATTCCAAAGGTGTTCTATCGGGTTGAGGTCAGGACTCTGCGCATCCATGTCTTTATGGACTTTGCTTTGTGTACTTGTGCCAAGGCATGTTGGAACAGGAAGGGGCCATCCTCAAACTGTTCCCACAAAGTTGGGAGCATGAAATTGTCAAAATGTCTTGGTATGCTGAAGCACTGAGAATTCCTTCTCACTGTTCTTGAGCTAATCTGAAGGCCACATGAATTTTGGAGGTCTGTTGCCGACCTCTGTGCACTCAGCGTCTGCTGATGCCACACTTCTATTTTATCTGGCCTGCTACTTTGTGGCTCCTGAGAAAGACCCACTCTTTCACAAATGTTTGTAGAAGCAGTCTGCGTGCTTGGGTTCGCTTTGATTTTATACACAACCTGAATTCAATGATTTGGATGGGTGAGTGAATACTTTTGGCAATATAGTGTATCTCAATATAAAACCTGGTGAGGTGTGTCTGGCTGAGTTGTCAACAAACACATCAGCTTTCCAGGTCAGAGAAGATAATGCTCTATTTTTTTGTACCTTGATGTTTTCTTCATAATGTGGCCGCGCTATATGGTTTGAAAATAGGTGATTTTGATACCGATCACATGTAGATGTAAATAGGGTTTTTCAATTCAAGCAAAATACTTTTAAGATGCATTTGTGAGTAATGTCAGATTTTACTTAGTGAACTCACGATGTATTAAACTGTTTTACCACTAGATGGTAGTCAAGGCTCACTAAAGACCACATCACAAGCTGTGATGAATGAACACTTGCAGCTGGATTTAATCAAACCTGAGGAAATGTTTCTTTTTCGGAAAAACTGGTTCTAAGAATCGTGTCTAGTTATCATTGTGTACCTCTCCCTTGTCAATTTTAGGTGGAAAACTCAGGGGATCCTTGGGAAAACTTCCAAAATTCCCAGTCACTATCCTATTGGGAATGCGTCTACTTGCTAATGGTGACTATGTCTACAGTGGGCTACGGGGATGTCTATGCAAAAACCACCTTGGGGCGCCTCTTCATGGTCTTCTTCATCCTTGGTGGTTTGGTAAAATCAGACTTTTCTTTCTCTGTTACTTCCCTTTTCCCCTTTTAATTCCCGCCTGCCCCCATCAATTAACTGTTTAGAACTGTCTAAAATATGGAAAAATTTAACTCAGTAAAAGTTAACATTAATGTTCATAATTATCTATACTGTATAATATGTTAGTGTAGTGTTTTATATTGTTAGAACTATGTTGCTTGTACATGTACAGTACATGGTATATTTTTGTCACAGTGTAGTTGTATCCTTCTGTTTAGCCTACTGTATCTTGTCTACTGGAGTTACAGTTCATTGTGCTCCTTTGTCCCCTTCCCCTTTGTGTCTTTCCCATATTTGTTTGATTAGAGTATAAGCTCTTGTCTGATAATGTTGTTATTCTCTTAAAAACAGTTGCGGTTTCAGGACACCCCTCCTTCCGTGTCTCTTCCCACAATTCCAACAAACACAGGGGCAGGGAGATGAAGCTTAGGCCAGCCTGACTGTTACCATAGCAACAGCAGCCTCCCACTCTCGCCCTCTCACCTTCCTCTGATCTAACGTCCTGTTGGGCTGCCACTAGTACATGTACAGTAACTTATAAGCATGCATGAATGCAAACACCTGTAAGCACTCAAACACACACTCTCACAGAGAAGAGCACGTATCCTTCATCTTTGCTCACAGAGACTGGAGGGTTTAGACAAATCACTGTGTTCTCTATAAAGACAGCTATCAGTATGCACTGATGACCTGCAGCTGTGTGGATGTGTACCATATTGTGGCCATGGTGATAGACTGCAAGGTTTTCTCAGTGCTGAGGGTTCTGGAAGTCTTTAGGCGAGTACCTCCGCCTGCTTCCTCTCAGCAGCAGTGGCTTAACAATGACTCCAGGGCGAAGGTATGTTAAAGCCAAGGATAAAGTCCAACTCACATATTGTCACATTATTGCTGGTAATGTAACAGTCCATTTTCCAGGCACCACTGAGGGATGCATTTACAGAGCAAGGGCACCTCTGCGTTGCTTACCGTAGATTCAGGCCTACACGAGTCATGCCAGTGAGTATCCCACTGTTACTGTAGTTAGTGAACTTAAACATAACTCCGTGCTGGGACAACAGGCTGTCAATCGTTGCAAAATGCATCCAGCTCATTTTCTAGCCCAACAAATGAGTCTTAATGTGTTTTGCAGCTGTGGATCATCAGGTGTGCCTATTCAAATCAACCTGCCAGATCATCTGTGTTTGTTGGACAAAACATGGCACATAGGTTTTTATTCTACCTCAGCTTTTTTTTAGAAAGGTTTTGAGTGTTAATCGCAGACTGACTAGTTGTCAGCTGTGACAAAATTATTGCCCACTGACCAAACCTGCTCTAAACTTTTAAACACCGGGGCTACTTTTTTTTTTCTTCCCTCAATTGATTTTTGTGAAGTTTAGGAAATCTCTCCAGATAATGAGAGAGATGTGATTTACAGGCTAATATTTTTATATCCTCAGAAATCTGGATTCATGCGCCAATCTCTCCACAACCCACTCTGCGGCATACTAGTCTCTTTTTTAGTCTCTTCTTCTGTCTTCTATCTTCTCCTTATAGGCCATGTTTGCCAGCTACGTCCCTGAAATCATAGAGTTAATAGGAAACCGCAAGAAATATGGTGGTTCCTATAGTGCGGTTAATGGGAGAAAGTAAGTATTCCAGATGGTTCTGCTGTTTTTCTGTGTGCGGTAGAACCCTCTCTGCATGCCTTTTTCTTTTTTTCTATTCCATGCATGTAGGCCATGTTTGCTCGCTACGTGCCAGAAATTGCTGCTCTCATCCTTAATCGGAAGAAATTCGGAGGGAGTTATAACTCGACACGAGGCAGAAAGTAAGTTGAAATCCAGACAAGGTGTGGTTGTGTGACTAAAGTGCACCTCCAGAAGTTTATAGTTACTGGGGGTTAGTTAACTTGACTTTTTAGAATGGTAAAGTTTAAGTGTAGTTAAAGTAAAGGTATTTTATGTCAAGTCACACTGCGTGACTGGAGACCTTGGCCAATAGGACACACATGTCCATGCCCCCTTAATTCTCTCTTTCACTCTTTCTCTCTGTCCTCTTCCTCGGTCTGCCTTTTCTACATCTGCCTTTATCTATCCTTCATTCAAAGCTTTCCTGAAGTCATTTGTGTGCTTTTCATTTTCTTTCTTTTGTCCTCCTTGAAACATCCTGTGTTGCGCTTTTAATTTAATTTGGAAAATAGAGCTTTCATGACTACTTCACTTTAGCCCAAGAGGAAACTAACCTGTGGTGCTTCTATTTACTATAGCGTGCCCGGTGTGTCTCGTCAATACAGACTAGCCTACAGGGATGAATTAGTATTCAAATCAAAATACAACAAAATAGTCATGAAATCCCTACTATCCGCTTTTAAAGGATTTTTCTCACAAGAAAATAGAAAGATTTAAACATCTGCAAGTGCATTATTATTGGTGGTCTTTTTAAGAATCATCAATCTCAATGAGCATTGCAGGATAGAATTTCTTTTCTTGTTTTTTTGTTTTTCTTTGGTTTGTTTTTTTTTTCTTTTTGACTTTTTTTTTCCTGCTCGAATTTGTTTTGCATGCTTTGTGGAATTACTTTTTTCTTTAACTGCATCATATCTGGCATGCTCTCTATGACCTGCAGTCTTGTGGCTTTGTCATTGATTGCAAAATGGATGATAAAGTCATCCTTCCGTCGTCTGTCATTGCTAGCACATCGCATCATCAATGCTTGACATTATTCTGGCCCTGATCTTCAGTCAGCTCCCACACCCTGAATGCTGGATGCCTCGTTCCCATTGGAGGCTCTCAATTGCTTTTGGCTTGCTTTGCCTGCTTGGTTCTTTGATGCTTACCTGGTTCTTATGTTTGTGTGGTGGTGGTGGTGGAGTTTGTCTCCAGAGGCTCTCATATTTATGTAAATGTGTGACTGGCCTCTCGCAGCCGAGGCTCCAGTGCACTGTGAAGTGTACGTGACATTGTGGACATTTTACTGTTTGTACAAGTGTGCCACAATACTTATTGTGCAGTCCTCTCCTCCTCTCTTCTCCTCATGGCTCAAACCTTACTAATATTCAGCACACAGGTTTATATTAATCCAAATCCAGTGTATCCAGAACAGGGAGGGCACTCTTCTTCATTGTCCTTCTTCTCTTTTCTTCTTATTTTATACGGCAGTCGGCATCTGCTACTATCTGCTGTCAGCTCAACTTTCTCACTCTGTTTCTCTTTCCAATCTCACCCCCACCAGTTTCAGTCATTCTGTTCAGCAGAGCAGATTCTAAGGAGTCAGCAGTAGGACAAGATGTTAGAGGGAAAAAAGGCCTTTTGTGCAGTAATGTTTGCCTGTCATTGAGATAAGATTGATGAAATGTTATGTTTGGCCAGTGACCTCAACCCAGTCTCACAGATGGGTGCTGAGAGAAACCCTTGTCAAAATCATGGATAGTTTCTCCAACACACTTTATTTTCTCCATCTACACCCCCTTCCATGTCTCCTTCTGGTTAGAGTGCAAACATATTGTAACAATCGGAAGATATTCATCAAAGACTCAAGAGTAGCTACAGACATTCTCATTTGGATATGTGCTTATAGGACGTAATGCATATTAAAAACTGGTTTGCCATGTGGATTCAGGATCTTAATTGGGCTTTAGTGCATTATCATTTAGCTGCTATCAGCCCACAAAACCCCAAATCTTGGAAATTAGATTAGAAGATTACATATATCTGACTGGTTACGGAGCTCACAAACAATGAGGTCATGATACATATTGAACTTTATTAAATGTAGCCCTTATTTCATCTCCGTGCCTGGCTGCTATCATTTGAAACAGGCCTTCAAAACTTATTTGGAAGTGAGAGGTATTCACATTGGATCTGAAGTGGATTTCTGTTTCATGCTAGTGTTGCTTATAGTACTCTGTGTAGTGTAGCATACACCCATGAGCGTAGTGACAGCTCTCAGCCTGTGTGCGCTGATATAATAATGACAAGTGTTGTGTTCCGTTGGCGCCCACTGCACTCGGGGCTCTGTGGTTTCCATTATGACTTTATGGTTTCAATTAGCCCCAACTTCAAGAGAGGACTTGGCATGAAAACTGGCTTCAACCCTGGCTGAACTCTGACATGCAACTTTGAAAGTCCTCCATCAAGGCTGCAAACTTGAAGCGTGCAGACTCGGAGACTGTCACAATGTCAGGAATTAACACATATTTGCATAGTGATAAAACTATGCACTAGTTGGGGTTCCAACAGACTTTCGTGTAATTGCACAAAGACAAAGTGCACCTAGTGCATCATGTCTGCAAGTTTAATTTGATTGGCCAGTGTTAAATTTCACCTTGCTGATTACAGGATATAGCATTTATGCTTCCCTTTCTTTAAGTTCCCGAAAAGATGATGCACATAAAATGGGAAGTTTTTGAAATTGCAACATTTTAATAGTAATGATCCTTGCAGTAGGTTTCATCACCCTAAGGATTAGAGCAGTACCAAGTGAGTGACCTCTGTTGCTGATGTTTGAGCTCTGTGTTTGTTCACTGTGTATCCCCAGTGACACCCTGAGATGCTTCCTGGCTGCATGTTCTTGTGCGCACGCTCTGTATTACCCCTTTGCATTGATTACTGTGACTGTGTGCCACACCTTTTTAGTTTCTGGGTTGTTGTCTTTGGTTTCTTGTACAAAATCTGTGCCCTTGTAGTTCTATACAGTATTTATTTGTTTTCCTTTTATTCTTTTTAGTCGTATATGTGTAGCCGAAACAGTACGGCACAATCAGGTTGACTTAAAGGGAGGTATTTCGTTTCCGAAGCAATTATAAGTGGTTGAATTATCTTTAATATCTTTTTTCCCCATATCCCGTTTAACTAGCTTATGATCTCAGTATTCAATTTAATGCCTTTTTTTGGCACAGTTATAGAGGGGAAAACTAAGTAGAGGCAGGGCACTTTTAAGGATATCAAGTGAATATTTCCATCTTAAACACAAACACTCAAATTAGTGGCTTGTTCAAGGAAGAAATTAGGTTTTTAACATGTGGAAGCAAACTTTGCTTCCCTGATTAAAAACCTATTTATTGAAAGACAGCACCACATCCTCGTGTGTGTGTGTGTGTGAGAGAACACGCGCGTGTGCACATTTGTTGCACATGTCATGGACGTGCGTTTACACTTCCGGGTTTGTGCTTTTAGTCTTTTTTAAGAGTCACAACCTCCATTGAACCCACATGAATCAAATAATTTGCCTTATAAATCTTTAAATTTCCTCTACCCGCGAACGGGCATCAGGATACTTGAACAGGAAAACGTGGCTTTTTTTTTTTTTTAAACATTTCATAAAATGAGAGACTTCTTGTGCCAGATACTGCTGGCTGCCCACAGACATCCCAGCTCATCAGCTTTTAAGACCACACGGCCCTTTGCTCAACTCTGGCCAACCATGCAATCACGGCTGCTCATTAGATTCCCTTAAAGGACAGAGGCAACATCTGTGAAGACCATTATATCCTGCAACATCCACAAACTGTCATTCCCTCAATATGCCTGTCACATTACTTTGCCAAGTCCACATCAGTTCAGCTCTACCCAGTCCATCTGGTACAGGGCAGAGGAACACTCAGTGATCTGGACTATGGTTCTCATCTAATATCAATAAATATCTCTATTTCCTTTAAACTTGCCAAATTGATTCAGGTTTCAATAATGCTTTACATAATTTTAGACATCAACTTTAAAGGCCAAAGTGTTCGTTTGATGATGGATTGAAGGAAACCTGTCCTAACAAATCTCGTCTGATGATAAGAACTCGGACAGAAAGCAAATATGACCGCCATTCTTTTAATTTTAGGACAAAGTAACTTAATACAGCTTGTGTTAAGTGTGAAGCTGTCCAGTACCAAGGCACTCAAAACTAAAGTGGTTCAATTGTCTCTTGGCACATCAAGCGGTGGATAAGGCCATTGTCATTACACAGATTGCCTTACAGGTCTCCATAGGGTAATTAGGGTGTCTGCCGAGTGTCCACCCTAATCTGTGTCAGTATAAGGTTTGGATTTTACTGAGCAAGGTTTGGCAATAAGACTTTGCAAATGACATTTAGCTTTAAGTCCGGCAGAGTAGCTCAGCTTACCACAGTGCAAATTAATCTTATAAAGGGTCTTAAATCCACATTAGTGTGATTGAATTAAATCAGAACTATTGAATGTTCATACTTAAAGTCCCTTTAATACCAACAACCATGACTACTACTTTATTAGGAAGTAAAACAGAGATATAATAACCTTAAAGGAATAACATAACTTAATGCAATGGAAATATATCAAGTAAAGAGAATCGTCAAATAATGCAGGAATTTGAATTCTCAGGTCTAGGCCGTTACGATATTACAGTTAAAGAAGCACCACAAGTTTATTTGTTTGGGACAGTGAGCATCCAAACTGCCCCGAGTGTCCTTAAAGTTGGCGTAAATATGAAGCTGACCTGAACTTGATCACTTTATATTGTCGTCAGAAGATAAACAGGGACACAACCTCAACCCTAAATCTGTTCCAAACCCTTCTCACTCCCTTACGGCTGTAATCAGCCCCGTACAGCTTCTGACAGATCCCTCTGCTGTAATGCACTACTGAATCTTGCCAGAGACCTGTCAAAAACTCAGAGGCCCTGTTTACAATTCTTGTCAACCACAGGCCTCCAAATCATTTTGAGAGTTTTAGTAATGCTCTGTGTAAAAGCACGAGCATATTGATGTACATGTCTTTGTCAACATCCATTCAGCTCACAAAGGGGCGGTTTGGCTGAAGGGACAGTTTTTATATTGGGAACGGATGACAGTCCAACCACTGTGGGCTGTATGATTATATCTTAGATTTTTTTTTTCAAGTGGTTCAGAGTTGAGTGTTTGATTGCACTTGTCGTGCAGAATTTAACCACTTTCATTGCATCGAGGAAAATATTCACTTTTATGGCAAAAATGATAATTCAGTTAGTTGTTTGCTTTGAAAAGACATTTCTTGATGTGTATATATATATTTTCAGTCTTTATTTGAGTTAGATGTTAGAGTGCTTTGGTTTGACTGATTATCTCTGGGAGACATGCCAGTGTCTGCAGTGATTTATGTTGCCCACTCAGGATGCTTTCTTTAGGGGG
>JAVDPK010003080.1:165225-179056 GCA_034780415.1 Cichlasoma orientale | reverse complement strand
TTGGGATATAATATCAAATTTCAGTTTCTGCTTCATCCCTGGATTTGCTTCCGCAAATTTTACGTAATATCTTTGCTCTTAAGTTTGTAGCTTGATGCCATGATTGTGTCCGGAGAAATGAACCGATTCCCCTGTGCAGCCAGTCCAGACATCACGTGACTGAATAACTACAGAAGCGCTCTCCAGGCGTTGTTAGTGTGTGTAGTTGTGCAGGAATGAGCCGATGCATAGAGTTTGCGTGGATCGTAAATATTGGAATTGGGCGTGATGGGAGCTGAGGAGGGCTTTGGCGCTAAACTCATCTGACTTATGCAATCGCATTTAATTGAAATGCATTACAATGGGACCAGATTTTTCATCCGAGGTAGGCGAAAAGCCAACCTGTGTGATATGATTTAGGTGATGATTTTTATTGGAATTAATGTTAGGAAAAATCGGGACCTGCAAAGAAAAGTGATCTTATTCCGGCCTTGTTGCAGTTCATCCAGTTTAGCTCCTCTCCTTTTAAGGCCTCCCTGACTTGTCACAATCACAAGTCGTTAGCCAATGAGTATACCCCGGATATTCTGAATGACCAAAATTTACAAAATGGACTTTGATTCGATATGACCCAAAATGAGCGACTAAGCTCGGCAGCAAAGTGTTTACAGAGGTCTGAGGACCCTTTTCCTGTAGACTTCTGCAGGACTGGAAGTATTTTGGGAGCTGCGAGTATCGCCTCCTGGTGGCTATAAAAAAGGATGCAGGTTTAAGGCACATCACTTTACAGACCTGTAAGCTGCATCTATCTATTATAGTGACTCTGTCTGAATCTGAGCTCTTAGATTATTCTGAAGCCTCAGCTTTGGGCTCACAGGGATTACTTACATGTACTCTGACCTCATTATTTGAAACTTTGGCCATGTTTAATATGATCATCCACCATTGTAACCGTGTGTCTGTGATAGACACACTTGGATGTATGTGATTCCATTTAAAGCACTTGGTAACTTCATTGCTAAAACAATTCCATCATTATGAGTGTGACTATATAGAACTAAAGAGAATTTTCTCTTATTGTTTGGATCATAGGATGCAGCGTAGCAAGAAAGTCTTGCACTGAACTGAATGTCCTGCACCGAGCAGGTGGTGGAAAAATATCACCTCTGAAAAATACACACAGCAACAGTGTTGTGTGCACGGTGGTTGTTTGGTGATGGAACAGAGAGAAACAGTCTCCTCTAATCTGGAGAAAATGAAACAGACGTTTGAATGGAAATATTGATTCTTCCTCCAATTTCAATCTTCATCTGGTATTATCTGTCCCACTGTGTGTGTGTGTGTGTGTGTGTGTGTGTGTGTGTGTGTGTGTGTGTGTGTGATGTACAAGCTCACCTTTCTGTCTCTCTCTCTCACACACCCTTAGAAATGATTTTCTGTCCCTTGAAACGAATGCAGTTACTAATAAATTATATATTTACGCACCTATAAAGTGCTCTAGGCCTTCTGTCTCTCTGTAGGAGCTGTGTGGAGGGGAGAGGGAGTGAACCGGTTTGCATTAATGGCTCCATGACAGTTACAGGTGTTTGTAGAGCACCTTAAAAATGTGCATATCACAGTTGGAGTTACAGACTCACTGTGCAGTTTATCACAGCTCTTTTCTCTCTCAGTATCTACTTTACTGCAGCCACAGCTTATCTGCACACTTTATGGATGACTAAAGTAAAGTAACAACCGCTAAAGGTGTTCACTTTTGTGTCTCTGCAGCTGCCAGGTGAGAGTCACTTCCCACAACAAAACAGCTAAGTTAGACTGAGTCATCTCCCACAGGTGCAGTTGGGCTGTAGTTACACTGTTCAGTGACTGGAGACTGTTGAGAATTAAATCCTAATTTAATCAATGTTGTGTGTGTGTGTGTTTTTTTTGTCATGGTTGCTCTGCTTATTTGAGCCATAGATAGTATAAAGGAGTAGCTGTCAATCCAGAAAAGTGAAGAAGCATTTATTTGCTGGCCAGCAGGGGGCGACTCATCTAGGTTAAAAAAGGCTTCTGGTTGTACAGAAGCCTGTAAGGAAATATCTCTCAGCTCTCTTGCTCTGTGACCTCAGTAAATAGCTGTGCCCAAATTCAGGGGCCGCATCCTTTGAAGGACCCGGCCTACGTAGACCAACACCTTAAAAGTTTATTTTGTGTCACAGAAACAGTAATTTTTCAAACTTTTTGGTCGCTCTTGTCGGCCATTGTGTGTTTGAGTTTTGATGCGCAATGAATCATGGGATATGGTAGGCCACGAAGGTAAAAGAAAGACGCATTCGTCGACTGCATTTGGAGGAGTCTTCGAATTTGGACAGCCTTCGTCGCCTCGCTGTGACGTAATCGGCCTACAAATGCGACCTTCGAAGGATGCGGCCCCTGAATTTGGACACAGCTAATGTCAGGTCCAAGTCTTACTGGGTTAAATATGAAGTTCATTCAGGATGTTCTGGTCATTATTGGAGTCAGACAAATATGGTCATTTATGGCTCTAAAAATCCAACATGGCAGCGTTCAAAATGCTAACTTCAAAATCTAAACGTCCAAAATCAATGGATGACACCACGGTGGCTATATCCACCTTTTGTGCAATCAATGATATTAAATAAATAATAAGATGCTGAAAGGAAGGCTGTGTAGCTATTTAGACCCTTAACCCTTAAACCCTTAAATCAAGGCTGTACAGAATTAGAACTGATATATACTTGTGAGTAATGTTAGCCTTTTAGATGTTGAATGGTCTACAAAACATTTTTTAGCTTCTGTTCCTTTAAAAAAATTAGAAATTAAAGAAGCTTAAACTCATCTTTGTGCTTGGATGTTGGCATTGCAGCTATTTCAAACTTGTTCACATCAACACTTTAAAGCTGTAGCAATAAAATGTCATCCTTCTCCCCAGCTCGCTGTGATTATGACCTGAACGTGACACTAAGGAAGTACAAATAAAGGAGGTGACAGTAATTACAAGAGAGCGGAGAAATGTTTGACAGTGAGAGGAGGGAGTAAAATGAAGAAGGACGACGTGTGTGAAGGAGTCAGGTAAGATTAAAAAAAGAAGAAAGAAAGAAAAAAAGAAGAAGTGATATTCTAACCCTGGATGACCCGGTACAGCAAACACCCTCATGTCTAAAGGTTAAAATTTAAATCTTTCACCGGCTCCCCATTCAGTCTAATCTGTTTTCCTCTATTTAGTTTGCTGGCAGATTGTTGTGTTTCCATGTCACGCAGGTTAAACAGGAGACAATCTGGCCTGCTGTGTTTCCCAAACCTCACTATGTACCTCAAGCTGACCTCAAACACTCCATTACTCCCTGTTCTCGAAACAGAGGGAAGGAGAAACAGTTGACATAAAAATAAAACTGCAGAGAAAAAGGCAGATTGAAAGAGAAATTGAGAGAAACACTTAATATCAACCAGTTTCGCTTCCCTTTTTTTTTTTTTTGTGAGTAGACAGCCTCGGCGTTCCAATTCATCTTCGTTCTCCTCACAGCGGTGTGTTCAGGGAAGGTCAAAACCCGGAAAATGGGCTACACACCAGGCATTTTGTCACCAGACACCCTTCACCTGCTTCCCAACGCCAAGGAGCCGCACACAACTGGGACACAGCCGCAGCCAAAAATACATTAGGTGGAGCGGAGCAGCACCGCTGCATGCATTTTCACCTCATTCGTTCTGCATTTACGCTGCATTTGTTGTCCTTTTGGAAGAAGCAAAAGACTGAGACGAGGTGACATTTAGTTGCTTTTAAGTTTAGAGAATCGCGCTGGATTACTGTGTCCATCCACATGAGCAGCAGATCTGATCTCCTTTAGATTTGCTCCAGTTTAGTCTTAGGCAAAGTTCATCGTCAGCATTTTCAGGACAAACTTAACATAAATGTGTTTTAGCTTATTAGCATTTATCAGTTTGTTTGGGTCGAATGGTTATAATTACAAAAACTGCAATGATTCTTAGGTAGCCATTAATTAGTGCTCCTCAATCAGTCCAATGCTTCAATTAGAGTAGGTGATACTTACTGACACCAATCTGGCAACACATCAGTTAGCCTTTGGAGGAAATTGGCAATTTTTCATAGCTTCTGGTGTAGCCAGCAGATATTCAGGCCAACACTTCCTGTATTGTCCACCTGTTTTGATTTACAAATGCAGATAAATTGTCATTGCTCAGCAGTTTTAAGGCTGCACCTCAGAAAGTGCCGTCATTTGCTGTATAGCCACACTCTTCCTGCATTCAACCAAATCCTCCTCAGACTTCACTGACTAAAAGTGGACTACAAACAGGAACAAGAAAGTCTCTTACACCAAAAGTCTTCTCTGCAGATTCTCATGCAGATAATGGTTTGCAGAGATTATTCTGGCGTGGGCTCAATGATTTTCTCCACTGCATATAAAAGATGGATGTTACCATAGTGATGGTCAATCATTGGTTTGCTACGTCCCGTTTTTGTATCATTTTCACTGTCATAGCTTTTGAAACCAGATATGTAGGCTCACCTATTTATCCTGGACTCTAATGTACAACTGAATTTCATGTTTTATTCAATAAATATTGAATAAACATTTATCAATAAGACTTGAAACTAGTGGATGTTGGCTGCCTTTTGTTCTCTATCAAGATGATCCCACACAGGGGAGGTCAATCCATGACTGATAGTGTTTTCTTGTGGGTTTTTCTATCCAGGTATGTTTTAGTGGTGGCTCAGGGGGTAGAGCAGGTCATCTAATAGTTGGAAGGTTGGTGGTTTGATTCCTGGCTGCTCCAGTCTGTATCCTTGGGCAAGACACTGAACCAGTGTTAATTTCGTTGACAAAATAAAATATTTTCGTCATGGTTTTCAACGACCCTTTTTTTCATGACGAAAACGATACGATAACCAGGATAAGACTTCCTGAAAGGATAAAAACGATGACTAAATTAAGCGACACTTTCGTCAATGAATGAAACTCTTGCACAAGGTGCGCATGACGTCAGAAACCTCGAGTCTCCTGTATCACAGGACCTATTTATGAAACCATGAGCCATTAAAATGAATATAATGTTTAAGGCACTTCCACATGAAGCCTCTATGGATTTTCTATAGTTCAACAAGAAAAGACACAGAATATATTTGGTATTGTGGCGATGTTTTGGAGGTGTGCTGGTTTGCAAAAAGAGCCTCCTAGCATGTTGTGTGCTCTCATCAGACATCTCACAGAGGACATTTCTCCTTTCTCCATTCTCCCTGCAGTACTCACAGCTAAGCTGCTGACCAAACACTCCCGAGCAGCACTGCTAACAAAGCTAACTCGGTGGCAAAAGCGCTGCATTTTTCTGGTGGTAAAATAAAGCTGAAACCTTGAAGCGCACACAGGACAGAGGAGCACAGCCACATGTGTTGAGGCAAGCAAGAAACAGCTTGTTTACAGAGACACAGCAGGCCAGCAGGGACATAGTGGACATGCATGCATTTATGGTTTAATGTGGCATAGTGTAAACAAAGTAGCCATAAAGATGTGACCTCCAAGGATGTTGCGACACTGGTGACAAAAATAGATGTTACAATACTCTTTTATTTGTTTTACACTCATGCGATTTGTAGAAATGCACCAGGGAGAAATTTAGGTGCCCACATGTGCCGCCTCCTGCGCTGATATTAGCTTATAGTAAAAAAAAAAAAAAAAAAAAAAGAAAGTTCTGCTGTTCTTGAATAAAGCAGTAAAGGGAGTGTCAGGTCACATTTCCAAACACACCCTGAGTTTCAAGCCCCGTGGGGACGATTCAGTAACGACACTAATGGCAGCCTGCATGGCATTTAGAGCAGAAAGGTGTGACATGCAAGCCTTCACACTCACTGTCTGTCACACACATTTGCATACACACTCATCTGGTCTCCTCGGGGCCTGCCATTAATAACAGCTGACCTTTGCATGTTTAGGCTGTGAAATGATAGTAAAACAGATCTGAGGTTGACACTCCCTTCATCTTTCATCCTTCCATCTCGCATCTATCCTTCTGTTCAGATCATCCCTCCATCCATCTCTCCATCACTTCTGCCCTGTAGCCCTTATAATTATAGTGACTCTTGTGTTTATTTTTGCATTGTTGAATCTTTTCCTGTAATATAGAAAGCAGAAGCCTTTACAGTGCTCCAGCCCGTTGACAGAAATTTAGTCGGCAGTAACTTTAACTACAGTTTATTTATCAAGCAAAGCCACCCAACCGTTCTCTGACTCCAGTTCTTGAATTGTTTGGACATGCAGTGCAGAGAGCTACAAATCAGCTTTTATTTTAGCTTACAATAATAACTGAACATGAGTGGATGGATATAAGCTGATTACCTGAGAATGGTATTAGGTTGAAACAATTTCCAAGGTCTATTTCATTAAAAAAAAAAAAAGTTTAGTTTGAATTACCCTTTCAGGCTGTATTCTTTATGTAAAAAGAACAATAGGCTAATTAGCTAGATTAGCTTGCTTAACACTTAACACAGGGAGTTGCTGAGCTTGCTTTACAGTGGTAGAAACTGAGAAGAAAGAGGTGAAGGAGGAGAAGAAGAAGAAGGAGGAGGCTAGCTAGCTTGCTACAGTAATGGAAAGATAAAAGATTCAATAACAGATGGCTCAAGAATACATTACTCTTGGTGGTTGGCACCGATATTTTCCTTTTCTTTTCACATGAATAACCACATTTGGACAATGGACTTAAAGTTTACCAAGTGGTTTCCTTTTAGCTTGTTGTTCATTTTGAAGTGCCAGCAGTGTTTTCACTTGGAAAGTGTATTTCCATAACGAGTTCGGTTTTAAAAAAGTCCACCCATCCATCTTCTGCCACTTATCTGGGTCTGGGTTGAGAGGGCAGCAGTCTAAGTAGAGATGCCCGGACCTCTCTTTCCTCAGGCCGCCTCTTACAGCTTTTATGAGGGGACACTGAGGCATTCCCAAACCAGCCAAGAGACATAATCTCTCACATTAGCTGAAGCACTTCTCCTAGAACCAGTCCAAGAGGCATCCTATTCAGATGCCTGAACCGACTCAGCTGGCTCCTTTAGATGTGGAGGAATAGTGGCTCTACTCTGAGCCCCTCACAAATGACACATATTTGGATGCTAACTCGTCCACTTGGAGCAGCAACTCATTCCCAACCTGCAGTTTGCACTCCACTCTGTTCTAGCTGATAACATGGCCTCAGACTTGGAAGAGCTAATTTTGGCCCCAGCTGATTCACACTAAGCATCAAACTGCCCCAGTCTTCCCTGCAGGTATAAAAATCGTATACTTTGTATACCTGTGGAAACACTGACACCACACTCCGGAAAAACCATAGGAGGCGTGGCTAAAAGGGCTCAATCCGATCTGGATCGTACTCGCTATCACAGTGTGGAGAGTTTTATTGTAAATGCATCTGTAAAACATCTGAATGGCTGCTGTGTTGACTGGCCTGTGAAGTAGCTCTGTGAGACTTCAGCTTGTGCCTAACTGTAACCATTTGATGAGCTCATCCCTAAATAATTAGACCAATGACATGTACAAAAAGTTTTTGTGTGCAAAAAGTTGTTTTTTTTTGTCCAAAGTCGCCCAACTCTTAACTTTCTGTGAAAACTCGTCCTTTTAACTAAATTCAAAGTGATTTTTCTTGGCATAAAAGTTGAAAGAACGCAGCTCGGCCAGACTCGCAGTTCTCAATTGAAGTGAAAGCTTTATTTGGATGAAAGACAATTGGAACAAAAAATAAATATTTGCCAGTTTTGTTTCTGTCAGTTCACTTGAAGCAGTTCCGTCTCCGCTTTTGCTCGGCTCCTTTCCCTTCCAGAGAGGTCGATGAACAACAGGAGAATGTCTTTTCTGCTGCTGCTCTCTCCTTCGCTCTCCATCTGCTTTTCAGATCGTTTTGTGGTCGAGAACCAGAACGCAAACCAAACCTAAAACTGTAAGAGACGAGCAGCTGCTATCTTTGTAAAGGTCAACGAGGAATCCGAGGCCATCCAGCTAAAACAACACACACATCCACCGACTCCCCACGGATCAATTTCCACCTCGCCCGCCCTCATTCCACTTATTTTAATTCCTCCTTCCACCCTCTCTTCTCCTTTCTTTCTCACGTTCTGTCTATCTCCATCTCTCTCTTTTGCTCTCTCTCTCTCTCTCTCTTGTCAAGTGTCCGGCCTGCCTGCCAAGCTCCACTCGGTCTGTTTGGAGAAAAACAAAAACACAGTTTCTAATTTGGTATCAATTTGTGTCCAGTTTTGCCATTGCCCTGTGTGTGAGAGTCTGAGTGTGCGTGGCTTTCTCATTTTATTCCCATGATACCATATGGGCCACACACACGCACACACACACAAATACAAACACACATTCCCACCCCCAGAATCGCAACTGACAGAAATAGTTGTTCCAGCATTTTGGCAGACGTCATTCACATCCTGTTGTCCGTGTTTACATCAGTGTCTGTGTTTATCTCTTTCTTTATCTCCCTCATGTTTTACATCTGAAATAATCAGTTTAATTATGTTTTTGGACTCGTGATTATTTTATCACCATTCCATCCATCAAGTTCTAAAACTGTTTAGTTGTACTGGAACATTTTAAATGGACAACAGATTCCCTTAATGTTGTTTTTAAAGTCGTGCTCTGTGTTCTTGGCTATCTTATGTCAATATTTGCACACTTGCACATTTGGTTTTCTTTTGTGTAGTTCTTTAAGCTATTTAGAAATATTATTTAGCCTGTGAGCAGTACTATAATTGATCGTTATGTTTTCTATATTTTTTTCATAAAAAGTAAACTGAATATTAATGTAATTTATTATGTTTATGTTTATTTAAAAGGGAGAGTGCATATTAATTAACATGAGCACTCAAATTTGTCGTGTAAATATGCCAGATTTAGCCACACAGGCTGATTTTCATCTGCAGTCCCTGGCAGGTTGATAACATATTAAATTAATCAATAAAACCTAGTATACAAAGGCATGTGGCTATTATTAAAAGACAAAACATGTTAAATAAAACCCATAATTATATAACATATTAAGATCAGTTAAAATCAGTGAAATAAACTCACAAAGAAAAAAAAAATTAAAATTTAAAACCAGCAGAGTTCACATTTTGAGCCTGATGACAGAAGTGGAAATGTGAAATGTAACATATACACAAATATTTTGTTTTTTAGCTCACTGCTGACATCAGATGAGCCCTTGCAGGCCTAAATATTAGGAATTTTTACAAATGTATTTTTTTCCTTTTTTTTTTTATACATAAGCATGCATATTAATTCAGTCAGGCGTTTATGCACAGCAATTTTGTAATCATACAAAAACTCAAATTAACAGAATTAGATAGAAGTAAAAAAAAATATATATATATACACACATGCATACATGATGTGAACAAGGTTATGCATGATTTGGTGTTTTCCCAATGGTATAGCCTGTATTACTCTAAACTAATGAACTGAAATGTTAAATTTCCCGACTGCTTGGCCAAACTTTTCCAGCGACTTACAAAGTTTTAGATGTCAGTTCCCCCTAAAACACATGCAGGCCAGGGCTGCACCTGATTGTCTTTCCTATTTGAAACCATTAAGCATATGTTTTACTATTTCGATTAGGTTTTCACAATTACTGTGATCAAAATTCATGACTATTGTGATATTTATAGAAAAAAAGAATAATGCTATAAGCCGTGTCATTTTAAAAAAAAACTATCTTTTAATGTGTTGCAGTGGCAAGTGGTGACTTTTACAGGAAGTCAAGCAGAGTTTTGTTCTGCACCCCAGAACAAAAAAAAAACTTCCACTGTTTAATGAGATTGGACCAGAGTAAAACAGTCATACAGTTTAGGGCTGCCCATTTTTAAAAAATTCTTTTATATATGCTGTATTCTAGCTTGCTGTAGAGGGCTTGTTTACGTTCTAATTCCCAACTCTGTTTCCACACAACACACAGATTAAAACTGATCTCAGAGCAGTGAAAGCAGAGCCAGTAGCAGCTTGCATATCATGCTATTCTCCCATCAATTTCCTGTCAAAGACCAGATGCACAAAGAACCAAAAGAAGCTGCTGGCCTCTCGGCTTGACAAGCTCATCACTGTTAATGGGATACAGACATGCCCATCAAAATGCTGGCCCCATACAGATTTCAGTGAAATCAGAGGCAAGCAGAGTTCAGCTTGCTTCCAGAGACAATAGCTAACTGCAGCCACAATGTGGCAGTAATTTTAAAGATGGATGCAAACAGACATAGACAGACAGACATAGACAGACTTTATTGTCATTCAAATTACACCATATAGTGTGCATTAGAACAAAATTACATTGCTATATTTTGGAGTAGGTTTGGAGGAACAGCAGGAGTGAAGACCAGAAGCTTCATGACACAACACTGTTTGAGATGCAAGGAGAGAAAATGCTTTCATTTTTGTGGACGTTTTAATTGTTCATTTTTAGATTTCTCAGGACAAGCACTGCCCGCCTTGCTTGCCCTGACAGAATGCTACTGGTGTGTCATCTTTCTTGACACATTAATGAAGCTCTAAAGGCAAATTCATGAAGATGGAGAAAGTCTGCTTTTGTATAATTAATGCAACAAAAAAAAACAAAACAAGAAATCACACATTTAATTACAATATTATGATGCGTGCATTATTGACCTATTTGGATATTTTAAATATTATGGTTCTCATCAATAAACAGCTATTGTGACACCCCTAGTTAAGATCTTTGACCAGTAATGACCATTAAAAAACAGCCATGACCGTGTCATTGCTAAAATGGATCATAAAAAAAGTATTTACACATCTGGAAGGCCCAGAGCAACATCCTTTTGGAGTCATGTCTGTCTACTTGTTTATACTTAAGTATCCACTCATGATTAAGCTCTGTGTTCTAACCACGGGTTCCTTGGTTAGAAACTGTTTAGGAGAGCAGTCCTCACACTTCCCTCGTTTCTTCTTCATTTTCTTTGTGGGATTTTCACTGACGACCTCAGGGTTCAGAGCCTCCCCCGCTCCTCGTGTTCTCTGTGCTTCTGCTGTCCATTTGTCCTCTATGGAGATAAACTGTTGTTTACACTGCAGGCCACATCGGAAGTCAACCATGGCAAGAGGGATCTGTGTGTACGCCCCGATGGTGTGGCCTGCATGTGTGCTCGCTGTCCTTAATTTGGTCCTCGCAAGACTAGATAATAAAAACTACCTTGAAAATTAGCAAGAAACTGATTAACGGTTTGGCTAGTGTTGGGAAATGGCAGTTACGTGTTGTGCTGTGGCGTGCCCGTTTGCGTACTTAAACTTGCACGCGGACATCAGTTTGTGACCTCAGATGTTGCGTATAGGCACTATTTGTGTGTTTATTTGCTGTGTTCCTCTTTCAAACATATTTGCGCACAGTGATTGCATGCATTGTGGCACATTTTAGGTTGTGTGTATCTGTGTGTGCGCGTGTGTGGCAGGTGTTTTGCGTCACCACCCACCATCCATCAAGTCAAATGGGCGAATGACAGGAAGAACAAAAACAAATCCCTCGCTCGGGCGAGAATAAACGAGTGATGCCGACCAATGACAAGTGTTTATTGTGTGCGTGTGAAAGCGAGAGATGAAGGGATGCGTGCGTGTGTGTATTTTTGGCTGTACGTATACGATTGTGAGATTGTGTGGGTGAAATTGAAAGAGAGAAGGACAAAGCAAATGAGTGCTGAGAGAATGAGAGAACAAAGGAGAATGGGGTGGGTTTTTTTGTTTTACCAGTTCAGTAGGCGGACGCGCACACATCCTGACCAATTCGACCACTCAATCCTTGTTACATTCATGATATACTTACTTGTTTTTTTTTTTATCAGAGGATATGTTCACATACTTTGTGGACATCTAGAGCATTAGAGGTGGACAGGTGAGGGCCAAATCATCCCTGACACATGAATCTCCACCTTGAAAATGTTTATTCTTTTGCTCCCATTAAAAACGTTAGAGGTTAGTCCTGCGGCTCAAAGTCAGCAGTGCATTACGACATTTATCAGAGTGCTGCCAGAACTCCCCCCGCCTTTTTTTTTGTTTGTTTGTTCAGAGTCAGCTGCTGACTTTACTTCACATCCTGCCCCCACGCTTCAGGTGTTTAATTACATCTTGCAAACATGTAGAGTTTATTTTTTTCGGAGGATGCACGCAGCAATCACTCTGAGGGAGCGCAGGATGATAATTTCCTCTCAGGATGGATGGGACGTGAGCCACTTCTCCAGATCTTATTTTTATGTAGCCTTAATTACCTTCACCAAGGACGTTATGCGATTGGCTCGGTTATTACTTAAAATTTATGGATGAATTTACATGATTTTTTTTTTTAAAATCAGAGCTGAGATGGGGCTTGGCCGAACTTAGTAGTGATAAACTTTTGGAGTCTGTCCAAATCTGGATCCAGGAGTTTTTGGAAGGATTCACCATCGTGAGCAAAATTACACATTCTCACGAATACAAATCGAATTGAAATAGCAAAAACTGAGAGATGTTGTCTTGGTGTAGTCAAGAAAATTTCCCAAAGTAATCCAAATCTCAATATCCTTCCGGATTCATACGCAGGGGAGGGAATTCCGGGTCCCGTCAGGAAGTTCATTCACCCTGGTGTCATCAAATACTATTGCATGAATTCTAAGCTACAAGACGGAGCAGCGGAGCTGTGTTGGTCGAGCTCAGCTGTCTGCAACTTTTACATTCAAAAAGGAGCCAAAAATTATATTTTAAATTTTAAAATAAAATTATCATTGTTAAATTTTCAAATTTACCATTTCACAAAAAACAAAAAAATAGTAAAGCACAACATTATTTTATGATTAAGATGCTAACAGTTATTTACTTGTATTTCTGAACAACAACAACAACCAAAACATAGTTTTAGTGGTTCAATGTTTGATTAACTTCTGACTTCTCAGAGAAGTCCAGTGTGTCGGCATAAACATATGCATTCAGTTTATTTGCTGTTTATAACATGCAGCTGGATTTATACGATTATTTGCATAATCTGTATAAACCGATATTAATATATTCAGAAGAGCAGTCCTAGTGTGAAAGAGGGATTGTATCGGCAGAAATTCAGTCTCAAAACAAGTGGCTGTTGTCCAAAGCTGTCTAAAGTCACAGCTTTGCTTTTAAAAATGCATCCAGGACTGCCACAATGGAGCAGAAAGTGTCCACTTGCTACACCAGAAGCCCCAAAATATTACTTACTGTCCGCAGGAGTGAAACCATCAGATGAGAGGTGATTGTTCAATTTCAAATGGCTGTCTATGATCAGTCCTTTAGTAGTGTAACTGTTTTTAGCACATTTAACTCTAGCTGACTCTAACTCACTTTCAACTTTTAGCACTTAGTAAAGTCATGATTTTACTACATCCTATTAGCACGCACATTTTCTGAAGCTGCGAAAGCTCTGCTCTTATTTTCAGTCTCCTCTGCTTTCCCTATGAAACACATGTTGTGTTTAAGAAGTGAAACGCTGTCTGGATGACTTGAAGGCATTTTATGACATGAATACTTTTCAAGAGGACACATTCTGGGGAATGTAAGTTCATCCTGGAAAATTCAAAACACATGGAGGAAACTGGAGACATTTCTTGAGAGTAATGAATTAATTAGGTCAGGGTTGTGGACAACGCCACTGAGGGTCCTCACCAGTACAGCACGTGTGTGTGCGTGTGTGTGTTAGACAGAGACAGGGCAGTGATGACCTCTTCCAGCTGTCTGTGGCTAATGAGAAGCTGTCAGCACCAAGAGGACAGGACACACATGCACACACACACACACACACACACACACACACACACACACACACACACACACACACACACACACACACA
>JAVDPK010003080.1:150910-162260 GCA_034780415.1 Cichlasoma orientale | reverse complement strand
GTGTGTGTGTGTGTGTGTGTGTGTGTGTGTGTGTGTGTGTGTGTGTGTGTGTGTGTGTGTGTGTGTTTTAACAGCCTGGCTGCTCTGTCTGGGAATGTCTCTTCTCTCTTTTCCTTCCATCTCTCCATCATTCCGTCCCTCCTTGATGTTTTTTCTTCTGCCTTTAATATTTTTCAGTTGAGCCACAACATGCAGTTGATTTCATTATTGTTTAACCTGTAAATTATTGTTAGTGCTGGATTTTACCAATTGTTTTGTCTACAACAATACATACAGTACTGTGCAAAAGTCTTGAGTCACCCTTCGTTTCTTTGCCTGACTTTCTTGTCCTTTTTAAAGGTGGTCTTGAGCAAACATTCTCCAGGCTTTCTGAAGGTCTTTCAAAGTTTTCTTCTGATTTTTCACTCATTTCCAGTCCAGTCCTTGTACCTGTCCATTTTCAGATGAATGCTTTTTTTTTTTTTGGTTCTTCTTTGAATCATTCTAGGATAAAAAGGGGAAAAAAGGCACCCAAATCAAGGGATGAATCAGTGTTGTGTCTGCAGACAACTTAGCAAAGAAACTCTTTTTAATTTCATCTTTAGCCACTTTGTTACTAGCAGCTTGTCACAAAAACACATCATTTGTTCCAAATTCTTTAGTTGAATGCATGAAAAATGTCAAAGACAAGAAAATTTGTCACCAACAAGGTGATTCCAAAAGAGCTGTTAGCTAAAAACTTGGCATATCTCAGCATGGTGTGCAGTGTATGCTTAAAAAAAATCTGAGGAAACTGGACAAGTGAAGGACAAAGAAGAAGTGGCAGGCCTAAAAAAAAAATGTAAAAAACTATCTACAGCAGATGAACAGTATCTGAAAGGCATGTCCTTAAGAAATAGGAAAATAAATCCAGCAAAGAGCTGACACAGGACCTGAGAGATGCATCTGGCCCTCCAGCTGATCTACTGTTCACTGAAGCCTCGTCATAAATGGTCTCAGTGGAAGGGTGGCTGTCACAAAGCCATGCTTAAGGACAGGAAACAGGGAGAAAAGGTATTCCACATTACACAAGAGCTGGACTGAAATTCCGTGGCAACAGGACTGATGGAGGGGTGAATCCAAATTTGACATTTTTAGTTCAAATTGTCGTCGATATGTAAGGAGGAGGTCAGGAGAGAGGTACAACAGTGAGTGTCTACAGCCATGTGTAAAACACGGTGGAGGCTCTGTCATGGTTTTTTGTAGCTGCATTTCAGTCACTGGTGTTGGAGATCTGGTCAAAATTGTTGGAATTATGAACACAGAAAAGTGCCGTCGGATTTTGATCAGCCATTCATACCATTGTGAAAGCTTCCGGTTGACAACAGCTTGATGTTTGAGCATGACAATGATCCCAAACACACTGCCAATGCAGTAGAAGTATATTCAGATAGAAAAATACACAGCGGAATGCTATCAGTCATGGATTGGCCTCCCCAGAACCCAGACCTCAACATTATGGAAGCAGTGTGGGATCATGTTGATAGAGAACGGAACAAAAGGCAGCCAACATCCAAACAAGAGCTTTGAATGTCCTTCAAGAAGCCTGGAGAACTATTCCTGAAGACTATTTAAAGAAATGACAGAAAGCTGCCTCAGACAGCTCAGGCTGAGTTGGAGAATAAAGGCGGTCACACCAAATATTGACTTTCAAGCTTGTTAGAATTGAACAAACTCTGGTTTTGACTTATATTCTGTACTTTATGCAACACGATGAAATTTCATTGAGACGTTAGACGAGTTGCAAAAATGTTCATGCAGAATTTCATCTGTTAGAAATACACGATTGTATTTATTGTGTGTGTTTACAATTTAGCCATTTAATTTAAAAATACTTTCTGAAAAGTTACTAGATAAATGTCACTTTTACTGCATTTCTGCCAGCCTCTGGTATATGTGGAGTAAAGGGAAAGACTCGAGTCATTAGATTGAGCATCGGTGATGTTTTCAGGTTGATTTCTCCTTCAAAAATCAATAATTAACCTTTTTATGATGGGTCACTGTCTTTAACTTACCCATCATCCACTGCTCTCTCTCCATCCTCTCTCCCCCTCCCCCCAACTCTCTGTCCATCATTTCAGCTGTCTTTCTTTTACTGCTCCGTCCCCTCGTTCTCTCAGTCTTGCTTAATTTTCTCCCACGTCCATTCCCGAATTCTTCAGTCTCTCTTCCCCCTGCTGTCACCTTTTCATCCTTCCTTGTTGACTCCTTCACTTTCTATCCATCCTTCTTCATCTCTGGCTATTTTTCCTCACCGTCCATCGCTCTGTGTTTCTGCCTCCATTAGGAGGAAATGGAAAAAGTGACATCAGCTATTTGGTAAACGGAGAGAGATGGAGAGAGAGAGGAAGAGACAGAAGATGAAACAAAGGACAGAGGGGGGAAAAAAAATTGGAAAGCAAAGGTCAGAAGAGTGACAGCGGGAATGATTGTAAAGGAGAAAAGGAAAACAGCGAAGGAAAGAAAACAGTGGCAGAAATGAGAGGAGAATAAAAGACAAACACGGGAAGAGAGCGAGAGAGATCCATTAAAGAGAGAGTGAGTGAGAGAGGGGAAAGCTTCACCTCATTAACCCCGTAATGCAGAGTAAATATACAGTCTAAATGGAACATAGACGACGTGTGTGTGTTTACTGTCAGCCCTCTGTGTGTGTGTGTGTATCCACAAAATACATTACCAGAATACCAAAGTGCCAATCTGTATTTGTATTATGCGGTTATCTGTGTGTGAGTATGTGAATATCCTCTGAAATACCGGAGCGTTTGTGTGAAAATGTCTTATTATCCCGGATAAATAATTTTTACGTCCTCTGGAATCAGATGATAGCCGGGATCTTTATCTCTGCCTGTTTATGGCAAAAACCATGATGTGCATTTCTTGAACTTTTTAAAACGTGTCATTTTACATGGATTTCTTTGAACTTTAAATATGATTAAAATGAACAACAAATGAATGAAAGAGGTGGGGGTCACGGGGGAGTAACGACCACACAGGAAACAATTTGCTGGTCACGAATCCTTTTGTTGGTCCCTAGTGGACCGTCCAGGTTCCAGTTGCCTAGGTAACCCTCTATATTTACCACCCTGTCATATGCGAATCAACAGCATCCCTCACTGTCACTGGCATTCACTTCAGTCACTTCACAACAGTCCCGTGTGGACTGTTGTGGAGGGCCGCACCAATAACCCTATAAAAAGATAAAATTAATATTGAGCAGAATTTAGTTCAGCTTACTAGTGTGGTCCAGTTTCCCATGTGTCGCCTTGGGAAAATTAATTGCCCACCCCTGTCCTAGAGTATATATAAATGATGTACATGGCCACCATAACCTCACCCACTGTTTTCTGGATGGATGCCTAGGATGCAATCATAATTGGCTTCATCTAAATTTAACTCCTAATTATCAGACGTTTGATGTAATTTTATGCAAAGTCATGTTCATTCATGACATCCAGAGCCCCTCCCTCACAGATCTTTAAATTCTGTAAAAGTAAAGGTCACTCAATATAAGGCATCTGAGTGTTAGTTAATGTGGTTTCATAGTTTGTGGACCTTTACGGCTTCTGATGCCGTTTACTTGAAGTCAGCGGTGTGCGAATGATGTAAAACACCAAGAGACAGCAGTCATTATAATACTGTATATTTGCAGTCAGCTCAAACCCAAAGAACAGTGACAGACTGAGAGATCATCAGGAGAAAAACGTAAGAAAACAAAAATCAAGAAAACGCTGAATGTCGTTTCTATCTACACTGAATATCCCTTTAAAGCCCACCCCACCCTGGCCCAGCCCACCCCCGTTCCTCCCGTACACTTTTTCAAATAGTAATTCAACAAATAAACAAAACACACAGTGGAATAAACAAAACTTCAACACAGTCTGCACTCTTAGTAGGTCGGAAAAAAAAATCAGGAATTGAAAGCTTTCCGGTGTTTGACGTAGCCGAAGAGCTCGTCGTGTCTTCACCTGCAGTACATTTGATCACTGAAAAGTTCCCAAATCCAAGAGAAAAGGAATAAAACTGAATGTGAGTTCAACCTGTTATAGAAAGTCATAAACCTTTTTTCAGGGCAGTTAAAAAATAATAATAATAATAACATAAACGCCCCGTCTTTAGTTTGACAAACACCAGAAACTGTACTACTACTTCCTGGTAACAGGAACGGGCATCAAAATGTGAAAAGGTTCAATGTAGAGGAAGAGAATTCAACATAGCTTTAGGATAGTATTGTGTCTAAAAATCACTCCATTGTAATAAAAAATGTTTTGTTTTTTTTATCTTTTGTATTGTTTCAGAAACTGATTCCATAGAGTTCTTTTTTTTAAGGGTGATAGAAAATACTTCATACATCGAAAAACTGCATCCAACATTTTCAACAGAGAGCGGGAGAGAGAAGATGAAGAGGTCGAGAAACGACGAGTAAGAAAGCGAGGAATCGGGCGGTGGGAATATACAGGAGGATGGGAGAGGTTCGATAGAAAGGATAAAGAAATAAGAGGTAGAAATGAAACGAAAAAGTGGAAGGGAGTTATTAAGAGGGGGGAAGGAAAGGGAGAGTTCAAGTTAAGGAGTGTATGGAGGTTAAAATAAGCCGAACGACAACACAAAAGTTTTCCCATGCATTCTTTTCAGTCCCTGTACGGAAAATAAAAATGAATGAAACACAAGACAGAAATAGCTTCCCAAGTTATTTTCCTCTTTTTATCTTCAGTTTTTTTTCCTTCCCAATATTTTATACACGCCTCCTTTTTATTTAATTATTTTATTTTTTCCTTTTCGTTTCTCTCGTCCACCGTCACACCCAGAGGGCGGGAGTTGAAGCTTATTATCCCATTAGGGAATGTAAAGAAAGTTTTCAGAAAACCAGCCTGTTCTGTTAGTACTAGTCAAAAAACACTTGTTTGGTCCTGCAGCCTTCAACAGCCTTGGAACTTTTTTTCCCCCCCTCAATGATTTCCCCAAATTACGTCCAACCAAGCCGATTCTCATCTGTCCGAATCTGAGAGTACGTTGACGTCATTCCAGCCCATTTGCTTCTTGCTTCCTTTTTTTTAAATTATTATTATTATTTTAAATCCTTGGGAATGGCTTTCAGTTTTCAGTTTTGGAAACAAATGAGGAACGTGTTCTGCTGCAGGGATAGATAAGAGGAATTAATGGAGTGAAGTTTGTCTGAAAAGGAGAAGGAGAAGGTAGAGAGACAGTCCCCAGATTAAGTCCAGATAGGGAGTTTGTCTCTTAGTAGTCCCATTTTATCGTAGCAAAGTCAAAAAAGGTCGCATTGCAGCAAAGGTAGAATCCCGCCTGGGGAGGTTCATATTTGTGGTGATCCAGGCTGCCATGGAAGCCGGCTGGTGGAGTTCTTCTGTGCAGGGCTGGGTTTCTGGAGGTGGGGTCTTTCTCTAGAACATCATGGGAGTCTTCAGAAACGGCCGGGATTCTGGACAAAAACAAAAACACAAACAAGTTGGTCAAAAAAATAAAAAAAGAGACAGCATACAAGGTTAATATGGCACTCAGAGAGTCCTGAAGTGATATTGGAATTTATGGGTAGGCCTGCAATGGACTGTAGACCTGCCCAGGGTGCACCCCACGTCTCACCCTCTGACAGCTGGGAGAGGCTCCAGGCGTGCTGCAACCATGATTTGGAAAAGGGAAGTGGATGGAGGGATGGATGGATTCTACAACAGCAAATATGTTGGTCAAGGTGTAACAGTGAGGGCAAAAAGTTTGACTACACCTTAATGCGACCAACACTGGTCTGCTTGGTATGTATGTATGATCTGCTTTTATGAAACAATGTAAGCTCTAATAGGCTGTGGTTGTATCTAAGCTACTCACACTGCAGATGGAGCCAGTATTTTGCCAGCGTAGCAGTTTCCTCATTTTTGTTATTCTGTCAATCATTTAGAGTCAGTTTGTTCCAGTGCCTGCTCTCTTCGTGTTGGTCTTGATCGTTGCAGTAATTTCAGTAAGTAACCTCCAAGCTGATTCAGTTTCAGTCGCCTCTGCTTGCCGACAAGCATTTTGGCATAGAGATAACAGAACAAAGTAGACACACTAGCACACAAATGCTCGTAACAGTATCAGGTGCTCGCGTAGGCTACAGCATAGGTTCTGGGTTGGTGTTGAAGCAAGTCATTTTGGGTGCTTTGGTGCTTTGCTAGCAATCAACAGCGATTAATCAGCGCTTAGCTTTTTAACTGGGCTGTGGTCGGACAACTCCTGTCAACTCATGCCTGATTTTTTTTTAACAGCTGCAACAAAATCCTTGCTGCTTGCTCAGTTAGTGGACACAGCAGAAAGTGAGTGCTGTTCCCCTTCCAGGAAAGCAAGTGACATTGCTAAGCTGTAGGATACCATCTATAAAAAAGGCCTAAAATCTAAAAAGAATTGTTTCTATACAGCCCTGGAGCAAACCAAAAGATGACTCGAACTTGAAACTAATGCTAACTAGCTATCACAAATAAAGTTTAGAATAAAGCTCATGCGTCGGGATTATTAACATTACTAAAAGAATTAATTACGTATGTAATTCACAAATTTAGCAAGCTTGTGCCTGCGTTATCCAAAATGCACCTCAACTATCAACAGTTTGTTGTGCAATGCTAATAGCAGCTAATATAGCCTTTAACCCAATAATCCATAGATTCATAAAGTGTGAGCTGGGCCTCCTGGTGGTCCGCTAAGGTACTGCAGGTCGGTAGTGTAAAGTAATTTACATCAAATTAATTAATAAAAATAAACTTTTAATTTGCAATTTTATCATTTAGTTTAAAATAATAAATACAATACAATACAATAATAAAACAGGAATAATATATATATATATATATTTTAAACATGCTGTTCTTCAGTTTCTGATGTATTTTTAAAGCATAATCTTTAACTTGTTTTGTATTTTGTCACAAGCATCTGAAAACTAAATTAAACTAACTAAACGGAGTGATAGCTTACAAGTGCTGGAAATAAAGCTGGGAATCAACCTTAGCAAGTAAATCATCAGCAGGTAAAAAAAAAAAAAAAGGGGTGAGGGGGTGTCAGGTAGGCCACACAAGATTTTTTTCAGATTGTGAAATGGGCCACAGCAGTGTTAAGTTTGGGAGCAGCTGCTCTAAACCTAAAGTAAAAATCCAGAAGGTGGTGACACAGATTATCCCTACTTCCTTTCCTCCTTGCTTCCTCCCATTGTCAAGTTTATAGTCCCCAAAGGCTCACTCAATTAACATCAATTAAGCACCTCCAGCTTTTTGACTTTACTTACCAAAGCGCCATAACATAAACAGCATATCTGGCATTTGCTTTCCTCTCAAAATTGAGCGCAAGAACTAAAATTTTCACTTATAGCAAACAAAGTTGAGCTAGCTATTAAAAATGTAGAGTTTAAAATCTAATGAGTTCACATTTGTACAGGAACTTCATACTTTCTGCATGATTATTAAAGCAGGAAGTACTTTTTTCACTCGCTCTCCCCTCGTGCAGAATCCGTTTACGACAGAAATCTCATCTCTCCAATTTTGCCGGGGTCGACTCTCCCTCCTTTCTTTCCTTCTCTCCCTCCCTCTCATTTCACCTCCGTCGTTCTCCTTCCGCTCCCCGTAGTGCTGTTGCTGCACCCACCCACACAGCAGCACGTGCGCACACTAAAACCCCGAACACACGCATGCATACAACAGGAACACACACACGCGCACACACACACACGCATGCACACCTTCCTCTCCCTGCGGTGTCATTGTTTTCTGCGAACGTTGCAAAGTGTTTACATTTCTGCATAACAGTAACCATAAACCTGCCCTCCCTCCCCTCTCCACCCTGCACTTCTCTTTCTCCTGCCCTCTGCTACCTTACTTTTTCTTTTTTTTAGCTCTTAGTCATCTTCTTACCCTCTCATTTTGTCCTCTGTTCATCAGTCTTTGTTATTTAGATATGAAACAGATCCACGGTCTCCGTGTTGGACTTTTTGAAAAAAAAAACTTTCTTAAATTTTCTCTTTCATCTCGCGCTCGCCCCTCGTTTCCTCCTTCATATTCTCTGCCTTCCCTCCTTTTCATCCCTCTCATCTCCTGCCCTTCCCTATTTTTATCACTCCACAATCCACTCAAACCCCCTCCTCTCCTCCTCTTTCATCCCTCTATTCTACATGCATCCCCTCCTCCTCCTCACCTCCCCTCTGCTCCCTCCTGTCCTCTATCTGTTACTCTCATATTATTTTTATCCCGCCCCATTCTTCTCTCTGTCCTCTCCTGTCCTTTCTTTTTCTCCTTTAGGAAGCAGGTTTGGCCTGATGCTCAAAAAACTGTCCTGCAACTTAAAGAGCAGAGAGCCGCGTCGATCCCCTCAGTACTGTCCTTAAAACTCAAACCTGTAACTTCTTCCAGTTAAAATATCAAAACTTAGGGTTCAGCTATTGCTTTTCTGTGGCTGAACTGTTCTTTTTGAACCATTTTTTATTCTGTTTTTGGGGGAAAATGTTTAAAATTGCAATTCCAGGTTCCCACAGTTCCAGGAAATCTCTTTAAATGTCTTGTTTTGTGCAACTAACAGTCCAAAAGACATAAAAGAGATGCAAAGCAGCAAAACCGCACATTAGAGAAGCTGCACCCTGAGCATCATTTGAAATTTAGCCTGAATATTAAACTTGTGTGAAGATTCTACAAAAGAAAGTGCAAAATTATTGGCCCCGTAGGTGAATTCAGACCAAACAAGCCAAGTTTGGCCTTACATTTGTGGCCCACGTGGGCAAAGTGAACATGTGTGTGTTTTTTTTAATGTACAACATTATTGGAGTAAAGGGATCTTTAAAGTGTAGTATGATTATAAAAATGTTTGGTAAATTAGACAATTTCCATCCATCCATTTTCCAAGCAGAGAAGCCCAGACCTCCCTCCCCCCAGCCACCTCCTCCAGCTCATCCGGGGAACACCGAGGCGTTCCCAGGCCAGCCGAGAGGTGTAATCTCTCCGGCGTGTCCTGGGTCTGCCCAGGAGGCGTACAGTACCAGTGAAACCAAACTTCAGACCACCTCAGTTTAATTTACAGTTGCATGACAGTCAGTCTGGTGGTCAGCATGGAGAAAGACAGCCTACTTTCAATATCTTAGAAATGAACTAACGACAACACAGATGCAGCTGAAGAGCCGGTCACTTATGGCCATTTAATCTCCATTGTCTGGGATCTGGGGGTTGGATTTTAGTCACATGACCAGTGACTTTTTGTCAATGAATGCAAAAGAAAAAAAATAAAATAAACAGACAAAAAAACGTTTTAGGCTTCAGAAAAATGTGTATTCCCGGCCAGCTGGGCAATGGTTGCTGGCAGTCGCTAGGTGAAATAGGTTGTGAAAAGGTATAAATGAAGGCAAACAGTCTTTGTTTCTGCATCAAAAGTTTCAGTTTCACTACCGCTCAGCGAGCAGCCGGCGACTGTTTGCAGACAAGTCCGCGTCCTCCATGTGAACTACAGATGACCGCAGCAATCTGCTAGCAACCAAAGCTACCTCAAGGAGGCTTCTGGTGAGGCACTCCATTTGCTACCCATTTCACAAAGTGACAGCCAGCAAACAACTGGGCGGGAAATCCAACTTTTTCCCAAGCGACCGAAGGTCGCGAGGGGATTGCCAGCTGGTCTCTTGGCCTGTGTGACTGAGGCCATAGGTAGCACATTCTCCACTGTGGGTTTATTTAAAGTTTGTGTTTGACTACTTAAAATGTATTGTGCTGTGCACAGCATGTATATAATGTAAGAGAACAAACGACATTCACAAAGTCATTAAAACAAATGAAAGTTCAAAGTAATATGTGCTGTGTTATTGTGTGACTGAACTGTGTGTGTTTAGGAAGAGCACATGCAGTGTGTGTACTCTCTGCATGAATAAGCAGGTGGGCCCGTGGTCAGGATAATCCAGCCAAGCTCCAGGGTTTTCCTGGCTCATGTAAGGCGTAGATTAGAGTCCGTTGCAGACATGGACAGCTGGAGACCCGACAGCCGAGCAGCCATTTCTGTTACACTTCTTTAAGGGTCCGCAACCGGCAGCATGTGTGTAGTTGACGAGTCCGCACAGTCACGAAACAACACGTCGGGCACGCAGACATCGCCATCACGCCCACTTTGTGATAAGGAAATTTGGGTCTCTCGGACCCGAGTGGACCCTAGGCAGACATGGAAACATGATCCCGGCCAAAGTGTGATTGGTCTTTATGTCTGTCCTTAGTTAATGGACGTTTATGTATAAATTATACACAAAATGACAAAACATCTTTAGTGGGTACTACATTTTTTTTTTCCATGCGGCAAAAACCTACTGCTCACATTATTATAGCCAATGAAGAGCTACGTCCTCCAAAGTGCAATCGACACAACTTCACAAAAAAGTCCTGCGATTTAGTTACTTTCTCCAAACCGTCTCCAGTTCCTGTTCTGTCTATTCAGCTGCCACAGACACGTTTGCTCCTATTCCCGGCATCTGGAACCTTCAACGTAGCCGTGCTGCAGGAAGACTTTCCTTAGCTTTTGTGAAAGCCCCATGATTCATGCCACCTCCTCCCACTCCTGCCCCGCTTCCTAAATTTGACTTTTTGCTTTTCCAAACCGTGGTTCAAGTCATGGTTCATAAACTTTCACAGCTTTATTCATATACTGTCAATATGCCAGTTTGGCGCTTCTTTTTTCTCATAAATTGAAAAAAGGTGGAACCGAATGAAACCACAAGTCAACTCGTCACGCTGTGGAAAAATATTTTCCAGAGGAGATGAAAAAGCAAATAATCAACAAAAATAATCAGCAATGAAAGTAATTGTTATTTGCAGCCCTTAATGAATTGTTTCGTTCTTAATCATTTCAGAAAATAGTACCAAAATGTCCATCACATTTTTCCAAGGCACAAATCAACAAATCACTTGTCTTGTTCATGAAACAGTCCAAAACGCCCAAATATTCAGTTCAGTGTCAAAGAAGACAAAGAAAACCAGGAAGCTGTGAATTACTGGCTGTTTTTGCTTGAAACGTTCATTTTCAGGCTAATAATAACTGTTTAGGATTATTTCATTAGTGATTTCTTCAAATTATCTGTGCTAAAACAAAATAAAAAAACAAAGCAGAGGATCAGTGGAGGAAGAACGCTGCCCACCCTCTCCTTTCTGTATTTGGTAATATGATTCTTTGTGCTTTTCTTTTGTGGTCTCGTCCCTTCCCTTTTTGTAACCACTTTGATACAGTTCCCTCTCACCTCTATCTGTCACTATAAAATACACCTACAGCCAACGTGTGTGTGTGTGTGTGTGTGTGTGTGTGTGTGTGTGTGTGTGTGTGTGTGTGTGTGTGTGTGTGTGTG
>JAVDPK010003080.1:121536-135091 GCA_034780415.1 Cichlasoma orientale | reverse complement strand
TGTGTGTGTGTGTGTGTGTGTGTGTGTGTGTGTGTGTGTGTGTGTGTGTGTGTGTGTGTGTGTGTGCGTGTGTGCGTACCCAGTCTTTCAGGCGAGCTGGAGGCCGAGCTGCTGGGCTGCGACTGCAGAGGAGTGTTGGTTTCGTCAACAGACGGAGAGAGAGAGGGACTGTCGCACACTCTCTCCTGCAGACGCAGAGGCAACGCATGAATGTAAGTGGAGTGATTCAAACATAAGATGGCTTATTATTGGTTACAATGGGTTACCACTGCTGCCAATGATTAAAGGGAAGACACTGCGATATCAGACAGCAGCAACTTTCCAACAATTCAAAAAGAAAAAAAGAAGATAAAAAACTTGACACAATATTAAATTGATAAGGAGACAGTTGTGTAAGGCTGTCTTTAGACGTAAAAAGAAAAAAAAATCTTGTCTTTTACAAGTTACTTGATGTTTGACACAAAATGTGCAGACAAAAATAAGGACTTCATTAGAGTGAAATTACAGCAGCTGTGATTAGAAATGCAGATTTCTTAAAAAGTAAAAACAAAGCATAGATTAAAAACAAACAAACAAACAAACCTAGATTTATGGGACACAGATAAACGAATGGAGTTGTCAGAGTCACAACTAATAAATATTTCCAATAATATGAGTAATGGATGCTGATGGTTTTGGTCTTTAATGTGTCAGTTAAAAAAAAGTGTGAGAATTTTGCAAAACTCAACTTTGTGTTTTCAAATGTTGTCTAAAGATTTCGGATATTTTACTTGCAAAATGCATTTATTATTATAATAGTTCAAAATAGGGTTTGTAGAGAGGAAGTAAAAAATGTGGGACATTGATTGCAGAGTTAAGATTTTATAAGCAGTCGCTAAATAGTGTTTTTCACATTTGAAATAGTTATGGAGTGATGAAGTGTGTGATTGAAAAATCCCTCATTTTCTCTGATAAACACTGGCCTTGTGTCTTTTAGACTAAAGGAAACTGCACAGCAACTAAACGAAAGCAGTTTTTCTCAACAAGTTATGGACTCGATCTGCTCTATAAAAGGGTTTAGCCTTTATATCTGGATCTGTTATGTTACTGCAAAGCCCAAATATTTAGAAAAATAGGTTAAATAGTAATCATCTGGCAGGCTGCAGTAACCACATCAGACTAAAGAGGACCGTGATGGCAGACAAACTCTTGAATGATAGCTCTAAGTAAACATACAATAAAAGTTCTTCACACAGGAGTTCCTCATGGAACCTACTCGGATCCTCTGTAGTCCTATGTGTGTGTGTGTGTTACCTTGATGACAGGTGCACGGTGTACATGAGTGTGTATCTGCTGGGCTGCTGCGGCCATGTTGGCAATGGTGTTTAGGTGGTTCATCTGTGACATTGCCATGGCAACAGATGCAGGCGGCAGCCCCATGGGCAACAGAGGGTGGGGCATCATCATGAATGGCAGATCCAATCCTGAGAGACGGAAAAAGACGGAGAGATGATTAACTCCTCCCACTCTGAGGCAACCTGGCTTTAAGGCAGTGGGTCTCAAACTGTGAGGTGGACCCCACTGGTGGGATGTGGATAAGTAGGTGGAAAATAGGAAGGGAAACCTAAATATTATTTAGTTATTTATTTTGCTGATGCTTGGATACTTTTCCACAATTAATGATTGGTAAAAATTGTGGGGTGGGAGAAAAAGCTTGCTGTAAAGCAATTTCCTTCCAATCGGCTACTCCGTATAAAAGTGGATGGATATTACCTCTATGTGACATCATACAGAGCCAAGGGAGGGGGAAAAAAAACAGTGTGAAATGGTGTGGTTGGAGCAGTCTGAAGCCTGATCTTTTAGCTCACAGTGATTACTCGCATATAGGCCGACCTGTTTAACATGAGCATCCACTAGTGTAACAGTAGAAATGTGACAGAAAGTAAAGAAAAGCAGAATAGGTTCTCTTTGAAGCCTTCACAATGCGAGTAAAATATTATATATGACATCATTTTTTTACATTTTGTTACTTGAAGCGCGGTGGTGGAAACGAGACAGTAACACGGTCTGGTATTGTGTCTGTGAACTCGGGCTGAACTTAACCTTGAGGAGAGAGGGAGCGGGAGAGAGAGAGGTGTCGTTTCAGTGTCCAATGTCTCGCTAACAAAAGTTGACCAAGCAGATGAGAAGGGAGAGAAAGAAAGACAGGAAGAGGAATAAAATATGGAGGTCAGAGGGTTGAAGGGTGACGAGGCGAAAGAAGGAAAAAAAAAAAGGGGAAGGTCAGTTTTGTTTGTTTTTGTGTTTTCTCTGCCTTTTGAACGTATCCTGTATTGGTGTCGCTCCTGTCTGTCTTTTCTCCGGTGTTTTTCTTTTTTTTTTCACCTCTTTTTTTTTTTTTGCTTTATCTCCTGCTACGCTTTCATCTTTATTCCCCCATTTTTCCAGGTCTCCATTCCCACTTTTCCCCATTCACATCCTCTCAGTTTGTCCTGTTTTCCTGCCCCTCCTGCCCCTCTTCTTACCGCATGCACAGATGCACACCAGCAACCACGCATTTCACCGCGTTTGTTAGGACTTTCCATTAACTTCCATTCATCCCTTAAACCCTCTAAAAGTCCAACCTTGACCTCTGACCTTCAACCCCTCCTTGACCCTCAAATGGGCCACTTATTTTCCATGACGAGCGCCCAACGAGACGTACGCACTTGAGTGGACGCCTTAGCTGTCTCGCACACAACAAAATGCACACACACAAACACACACAAAAAAGTGCAGCGGCTGCTTTCATTCCAATGAAACAATAACACTGATTGCTGTTGTCGTGATGACTGAAGTGATAGAATAATCAATGTGAGTGTTTGTTGCCTCCGCTGCCCATTTTTTTTGGTGTGCGCGTGTGTGTTTGTGTGTAAATATATTACTTCTGCAGTTAGAAAAGAAGCGAGTACGAGTATGTTTCTGTTTATCTGTGTGTGTGCGCTTGTGTGAGTGTGTATGTGTATGTGTGGTGGTGTTGATGAATTGAGTCATTTAGTAGAGTGTGTGCTGATTAATCCCGGCAGAGTGTTAATACAGGAGATGGGAACAGATTAAATGGCGTACATTAACAAATATTGCCGCCCCTTAAACACACACACCCTGAAGGTCTGTGTGTATGTGTGTGCGTGTCTGTGTTGTCCTTTTTTCCGTGTGGTTTGTCTCTTGTGGTGTGCATGTGTGCACTCACTGTTGGCCAGTAGCTGTTGCTGCTGCTGCTGGAGTTGCTGTTGTTGATTGACAGCTCCTAAGGCTGGCCCCCTCCCGGCACCTCCCGCTGCACCACCAGTTCCTACTCCTCCTCCTCCTCCTCCCACTGCTGGTGTTCCTCCACCTCCTCCTCCTCCTCCTGGCCCTCCGCTGTGGGCACCAGCAGGGGGGCTGGTCAGACGCTCTTTATCCCAGGAACACTCACTTCCTCCTGGGTAGAGATGGAGACATTTATATTCCAAATGGGTCAAAAATATCTAATAAGTAAACGCATGTTTTTTTTTTAAACAACAGTTCATCTGATCTATCTCTGGGTGTATTGCTGGAGATCTAAGGAAGTGCACAGTCAAGTGTGAAGATGTTTGGAGGAGTGGCTCTAATATTGTGGCTAAAAGTTGTTTTCAGTTACACTCTGACAGCAGCTTAAGGCAGGTAAATACAGTGGGTCCCACTCTGTGAGGGGCCCCAGATTGTGACCACAGCCTTCAAAGCTTTAAACAGAAAATTAACATTTCATAATGACATCTTAGTGGGAAACCTCTAGTCAAAATGTCTTGTTTAAAATGTGACTGTTAAAAAAAAAACATAGAAAAAAAGATGGAGCCACTGTCATGTCACCTGATTGGCTAGCTTGCTTTAGAAACCTTGAGCTGAGCATTTCTGTTGTCGCCGTCTTAATGTTATGTAACCAGATGTGACAAGTGAGGGAGAGATCTGACCAACTTGCCTACTTTAAAGCACGCCCTGCTTTATCATCCTTTTTTTTTTTTACCCTAAGGTGGACCAGAATTTACAAATTAACCTCATTTTCATTTTATTTTGGAGTCCACATCCATGTGGCTCATACACTAAGTCCACAGGTGTATAAATCAAGCACCCACTGTAGGCATGCAGACTGCTTCTACAAACATTTGTGAAAGAATGGGTCGCTCTCAGGAACTCAGTGAACTCCAGCGTGGTACCGTGATAGGATGCCACCTGTGCAACAAGTCCAGGCCTGAAATTTCCTCACTACTAAATATTCCACAGTCAGCTGTTAGTGGGATTATAAAAAAGTGGAAGTGAATGCTGAGGTGTATAGTGCGCAGAGGTCGCCAACTTTCTTCTGAGTCAATTACTACATGTGGCCTTCAGATTAGCTCAGGAACAGTTTGTAGAGAGCTTCATGCTTCATCGAATGGGTTTCCATGGCCGAGCAGCTGCATCCAAGCCTTACACCACCAAGCACAATGCAAATGTCGGACGCAGCAGCGTAAAGCACGACGCCACTGGACTCGAGAGCAGTGGAGACGCGTTCTCTGGAGTGACGAATCACACCTCTCAGTCTGGCAATCTGATGGAACTCTTAATCCTTCAGCATACCAAGACATTCTGGGACAATTTCATGCTCCCAACTTTGTGGGGACAGTTTTGGGATGGCCCTTTCCTGCATCTGTTGTTGCGCACCAGTGCACAAAGTAAGGCCCATAAAGACATGGGCTGCACAGAGTCCTGACCTTAACCCGATGGAGCACCTCTGGGATGAATTAGAGCAGAGACTGTGAGCCAGGCCTTCTCGTCCAGCATCAGTGTCTGACCTCTCGAATGGAAGAATGGTCAAAAATAAATCCCATAAACACTCCTAAAGCTTGTGGAAAGCCTTCCCAGAAGAGCTGAAGCTGTTATAGCTGCAAAGGGTGGGCCGACATCATATTAAACCCTATGGATTAAAAATGGGATGTCACTCAATTTTGAATGTGTGTGAAGGCAGGTGAGCGAATAATTTTGGTGATATAATGTATGTTTTGATTTGGTACAATTTGAAAAAAAAAAAAGAACTAAAAATCCTGTGGACGCTGTTTAAAGGTTGGGAAGTTCCTGTGAACAGCAGGAAACCCTTGGAAATTAAAAGGAAATAAAGAAATTGTCCAAATTTCTATTTATTGTTTAAAATTGAAGATGGTAAATGAAACACATTTAGCTCTTAAGTAGTCGCACACGAGTAAATAACTAACCAAAGCACCATATTGTGTCAGCTATTGCAGGCTGATAAAATGATGATCAAAACTTTTTTTTCCCCCATTGTTTGGTTGCAAAATGAATTTAATCACTTTCTCCCTTCACACCTTCATTCCTTTCTCCCTCTCTCTCTCTCTCTCTATAATGTTGCCTCTCTCGCCCTCCACATCTCTCTCTGCTCCCCTGTTCCCTCGCTCATCCATCTTCATCTCCCTCCATTAGTTTGAATTAGCAACCGTCTCTCTCTATTATTGCCTACTGAATTCCCTGCACTCTGTGAGTGTGTGTGTGTGTGTGAGAGAGAGTGTGTGTGTGAGTGCGTGTGTGGATGACAGCTGGGCCTCATCCCCTCTGCCATTTACACCAGGGAAGAAAAGAAGTATAAACAGATGGGCAGATGTTCTCTCTCTCTTTCTCCATCTCTCTCTCTTCTCATTTTTTCCTTGGCCTTGTCCTCTGCCTCCCAGCCTCTTTTTTTCCCTATGCCTCCTCTCTTCCATCCCTCTCTCTCCTTCACTTTTTTGGGCTTCTTCGCATTTCCATCCACGTCTTTTGTGTGTCTCTTCCTCCTTTTTGTCTTCAACTTATTCTTTTCTTTTTTAGCAACTTACACCTTTGCTCTCAGGCTACAGCGTGCAGGACACCTGGATTCCAGTTTAGTCGCTGGAAGTTCTTTAGTTTCAAGTCCGTAATCATTCCTCTTCTTCATAACATTAGGATACGAAGAAATCCATTAACACACTTTTAGTGTACGGGACTCAGGACAAAACCCACAGCAAGTTATTTAAAGCTAATAAGAGGTGTGTGAGACTTTATCTTCTGACCCTCTATCCACTCCACTCCACTCCAGAGGATATCCACTTGCTTAAATGAATTCAGATTCCTAAACCCTCGTTAACTTCAGATGTATTTGCACAAAGAATAAGGACTTTGTCTCCCACCATTCTCACTGATGCTAAATTACTGACAACTTATTCAGGCCTCAGTCACACAGGCCTCGAGACCGTGCTTGTCTGAGGACGCTGCTCACCGGAGGCAAACGGTCTCCATTTCTGGTTTGCGCCGCAGTTTCCAGAGTTTCACCGTCGCTCAGCGAGCGGTCTGTTTGCAGGCAAGGTTGCAGGCATTTCCCATGAAAACTACAGGTGACCACAGCAATCTGCTGGCTACCAAAGCAGCACCCTCTTTGCAACCAATTTCTGCTAGCAACTGTCAGCAACCTCCAGCAATCACTCGTCAACCAGTCTGGGAATATTAATTTTTCCATAGCAATGTTTGGATGCCGGGGGGGTCGCTAGACCCGTGTGACTGGATCATTAACATCTACAGAAAGATGTTAATGATCCTGCGGTTTGGACATATTTGGATAGTGACTTTGTATAAAACTAGCTGAAATGATTGAACAGTGTAATATATTTATTTAAAACTTCAATTAAGGCTGAAAGTCTGTACAGGTGCATCATGACTGAGACAGGCAGTTACTGTTGGAGAGCTTGACAGGGCTGTAGAAGGTCTTTAACCCATCAGCAGGACCGATATCTGCTCCTTTGTGCAAGGAGGAACAGGATGGGCACTGCAGAGCTACAAGATGACCTCCAGCAGGTCACTGGTGTGAATGTGTCTGACCAAACAATTAGAAACGCACCTCATGAGGGTGGCCTGATGTCCTCTAGTGGGCCCTGTGTTCACTGCACGGTGGAGTCCGATTGGCATTTCCATAGAATACCAGAATTGACGCGTCCACCACTGTCAAGGATGTGTCATCATGACAACCAGGAAAACGGCGCAAACACTGTATTTTAACCCAAACTGTGTTCTTTTTCTAAACCTAAAGAATGCATAAATGATTAAATCCTAAAAAATAATAATAACACACATGAAGTGTAGAAATCTGTGACATTTAAAGTGACGTCCAAACAGGAAGTGGTGACCAGAGACCACTAATTCTAGGCCTGGCAGAGCAAACGCTAGCATTAGTTGGAGCTGCTCCGAGTTTCCGAGTTGGAAGCGTGACTTGAGTGGGCATTCCAGTCTGTGGAGTTAAACTCAACACAAGTCCTGTTACAACCGCTTTCCACAGTCGTGGACCACACCTGCTAGACACGCTGTCTAAATGATGTTGAGAAGTATTTAGTTGCAAGCAGCAAAAGGTTTTCCCCTCAAATGTGATAAACCTCACCTCCACCTTCAATGTTTCCAGTCTGGCAGTGTGGAACATCTACATGTACACACTTGTTTACACCAAAACACGTCGGCACACAAAACGTCATTTTAACAGTGTGGTCAAACACTGCGGCGTGATGTGAAATGACATTTGAAAAAGGCTTTAAATGTGTCGCTATGACTCACAGGACGGCCCCAAAAAAGTGGCATGCTATGATTTAAATGTCAGATTTCATGTCGGTTAATGATACAGAAATAATTGCTGGCCGATGATGCAAATATTTAAATCTGCAATAACATGTCAGCTGGCCTCTCGCATCAAGAAGATGGTAGAAAAAGATTCAGTATTATACTGTAGCAGTCAGTCAAAAAAGGCTCCATCTCACCCTTTTCCCAGCATCCTCCTCTGTCACACCAACCCTCTGCATGTCCTCCTTCACTACATCCATGAATCTTCCCTCCTGTCTGGCAGCTCCATCTTCAACATCCTTTGTCCAATATGTCCACTATCCCTCCTCTGCACATGTCCAAACCATCTCAGCCTCTCTAACTTTGTCTCCAAACTGCTCATGTCAGTAAGCTTTTATTAAAGGAGTCTGTGTTTAGGACAGCACGGTGGTGTGGTGGTTAGCACCGTCACCTCACAGCAGGAAGGTCCTCCATTGGTGGTTGGTGATTCTAAATTGACCGTAGGTGTGAATGGTCATCTGTTTCTATCTCTTAGCCCTGTAACAGATTGGCGACCTGTCCAGGGTGTACCCTGCCTCTCACCCCATGAGAGCTGGGACAGGCTACAGAGCCAGTCCCAACAACCCTGAACTGGGTAAGTGGAAGAAAATGGATGGATGGAGTTTAAGAAGTGGGACGATTACTTTGTTCTGGTATAAAGAATCCTGTAATTTTACTGGTACTGACTACTGATTCCTAGCTTATACAGTTAGGACTGCTTAAAGAGATTAGACTCTCTGGGGGGGGGGGGGGGGGGGGCCCCCCCCCCCCCCCCCCCCCCCACACGCAGTTTATTTGCTTCCTGTTTTGACTTCTACTTCATGTGGAGTCTTTTCCAAGTGGCGTTCACGTGAAGACTGGAGTAAGTCTAGCGCACCTCAAGTGCCAGTATAAATGGCGACGTGGCAGCGGTGACATCACAGTCTCAATTAAGGGGCGTAGAGGTTTTCCAGAAGGCTCAGAGGGAGATGTTGTAGCAGCTGGTAAAGATGAAACCTCAGTGTGCGGTGGATTTGGAGCAGCAGATCTACCTCTACACTGTCTTCCATATAAGTTCGGGGCAATATCTAAGAAAGAACCTTACGAGTAATCCTGAGGGGCCTCAGAATTTTAATTTTTTTTCCATGTTTTATGTTTGCTTGCTATATTTTGTGTGTTGTTTTTGAGTGGACAGGAATTACTAGCAGAGAGATATCCCCAGCTTATAAATAATGTGCTCCAATGGCTCCTTGGTCCGTCCCTACATTCAGGTTTTAATGCATTTTTCTTTATATGTAAAATATTTCTGTAACTATTTTCTTACGCTTCAGTCTGTTGGTGATGACAGCAGGCTTAAAAACACTTTTTTCTGTTATGTTAATGAATGAACCTGCAATTAATGGACAAATTCCACATCTGCACAACTACTCACAAACAAATTATGTCAACTGAAACAACTGCAGGTTCCTAGAGGCAAATTTCTTCTTTCTATCCTCTCCTTGCTTCTCTGCCATTGTTTTCTGAACTTTTTCTTCCTTCTTCTCTTATTGACAAAACAAAGATATGGTTTCCATTCACGCTTAAATCTGTCCCTCTCATTTTCTTTCAGTCCAATCTGTGTTTTTCTCATTTCTTAGAAGGGGAAAAAAAACATGACTGTCACCACGAGCGGCTCAACCCCGAGCGATCGACTTTCACCCATCAAACAGCAAAACATCTCTTCTTTTTTATCCCTTTTCCTCTTGCCCTAAATATCCATTTCTCTCTTCAAGAGTCCATTTTTCCCCTCACTTTATTTTCTTTTTTATTTCATTCCTCTGCGCTATTGTCCACCACAGTTTCCCAGGCCGGTGTGAGTGTCTCTTACAAAGAAAATAAGGTCGGACAATGAAAAGGAGGCTTTCCATGCACTCACAAAACAAAACAAAAAAAAAATCACTCTGAATGAAATAAAAGGAGAAGAACACGGGGACAAGCAGGAAGGGGGAAAAACACGACAGAATAAAATGAGAGAATAGAGTAACTCTATCGGCCCATTTGCCAGGTCAGCTGAAGAAAAGGAAGAGAAAGAAAAATAGAAACAGGAGAGTCTGGGTGGAAACAGAAGGAAGGACTGCACGCTCTCCCCTTTCTTTTCCTCATGCTTTTTGTTTTCCGTCTTTTTAATAATTCAGACGAGCAAACACAGCAGACTGAGTGAGCCCGAAAGCACGTGCATTTTTTTTTTTCTAACGTCACCTATGAAAATAACATTTCAGGCTAAAACACAACATTCAGACATCCCCGATGAACAGATTTCTGATTTTAAAATCACCGATATATCCACTGATTTCACGTTTCACCCATTATCCCACCGTCACCCGACCAGCACTTACACAAGAGACAAGTCTGTAATGTGTCCATATGTGGGCACAAAAGCTTTTCATTACTTTTGTCAAGGATACCTTTTCTTTCTTCTGTCTTTTCATTCATGTCTTTGCTTTTTCTTTTTTCTTTTTTACCCTGCAGTCAGACACGAAACTTTAAATGGTGTTAATTGATCCTCGGGGACTCAAACTCACAATGAAGGGAAACACGGAGGCGTCGGCTCGGACAGCAATATAGGAGAAATTAATGAAAAGGCAGCTAAGGGTAGATTCTGGTGATCTGACAGCAGGGTTGTCAAAGAGTTATAAACTTGAAAAATGTGGTTATGTGTCGATCTTTTAGGAGATAAAATTCATAATTTCCCCTTTTCCCAACTCTGTTCACAATGTATTAAACTCCAAATAAGATGATAGAGTAATAGATTGCATTAACACGGCTTATTTTTTCTAATAAAATAGTTGTTTTATCTGTAAAGTTTCTCTTTAGTTTTTGTAGATGTGTAATTTATTTCTCTTTTTTAATGACATCAGTAAACACCACCACCACCCCAAAGCAAAGACGAACATGCATATTACCCTTACTGCTTTCTAGGAATTAGTAGCAGCACCCTGCTGCTACTAATCCTCTGGATTCACTCATCGTCAGCAAATGTGTATAAAAGCAGATGTTTTGGCAGTTTGCTCTGGAGCATTCAGGTGTGTGTTAACACGGTGCCAAGGAGGCAAAACATCAGCAATGATCTTTGGGAGGCAATTGATGCTTCCCATCAATCTGGCAACGGTTACACGGTTATTTCAAAACAATGTGAAGTTCATCATCATCATTCTACAGTGAAAAAACCCCCAAAACACTCAAGATATCTGCCAGTCTTCCCGGGAGTGGACATCCCAGCAAATTCACAGCTACATCTCAGACTCTACAGGCCTCTGTTAGCATGTTAAAGGTTAAAGTTCATGCCAGCACAACTGGAAAAAGACTGAACAAGTGTCGCTTCTTTGGACGGCTCGCCCAGAGAAATCCTCTTCTCTCCAATAAGAACACGGCAGCAGGGCTTAGGTTTGCAAAATTTCATCGGACTTCTGGAAAAATGACAGACGAGACCAAAGTGGAGACGCTTGACCATAATGCGCAGCGATATTCTTGGCATAATCACCTCATACCAACTGTGAGCACGGTGGAGGAGGGGTGATGATTTGGGCTCGTTTTGCAGCCACAGGACCCGGGCACCTGGCACACACTCACATCTGTCCAGCAGCTAAAGCTCGGTCCAAGTTGGGTCATGCAAGAGGACAATGATCCCAAACAGAGCAGCAGATCTATGAAAAAATGGCTCAGTTTTTGCAAAATAAATGATGGTCTAATATGTCATGTTGGTGTTTTTCTGAAATTCTGTTCATTTAATTTAAAGACGTGATCAGGACAAGATATTTTTTTATTATGTCTTGATATAAAAACCTTTAAAAAAGGGTCTTTTTACCACAACTGTACTGTATGTACTGCACTGAGCAGTTTTTACTGGAGTATTTTTTTTTTTACCACATTTCTTTAAAAGAGAAACTCAAAGTTATGCTTTTACTTTGAGAATAACTTCATCAAGCACTGTTATTGTAAAACTGAATCCTTTTTTACTCCAGTTTCAACCCTTAACTTCCAAGAATTTAGCTCTTCACTTCACACTGGATTTTAAATATATTTTTTATATATTCTGTATCTATACAACTCTTGTCTGATTTGTCAGCACGCCTTAATTTCAAATGATTGAAAGATCCTCAGAAATAAATGCAAAAGGACTCATTTGCGTCATCTGAATATTTTAACTAAATTTTACTGAACAAAAGAAAAAATAAGAACTATATTAGTGCCTTTAGTGACCACCTTTCATTAACACCGGCTGCATCAGAACGCAATGAGAGTCTATTTACAGCAAACCTGTGTTATGACAGTCCATTCGCCTGATTTGTGTGAGTGCACACTAAAGTTGTTGTTTTTGTTTGGCTGTTTCTTTTCAGGGTTTCAGGGCAAAAAAGTGAGGACGGGAGGCTGAAAGGATGGCAAGAGCGAAAGTCACGCCACTGCTCAACAATTGCTCATTTTCACACATTCGTCGGTATCGCTCTCACACTTACGTTGCTTTTTCCTTTCCAAAAGTGTTTCGTTCATAAACAAAAGACTTTCGTGCTTTCAAATCTGGTTTTAATAAATATTCCTTTATAATTATAAGAGTTTTGTGTGTGCGCGCGCTTGTGTGTGTTAGTACTATACAAAGCTAAAGCGTTAATATTAATTGATTTCATCGCACTTGTTATTTAGAGATTACAAGTTTAATGTGCCATGGATTTAATTACAGTACTTGGCTGCACGCTACATCACAAGCCCTTTTTTCTTCTTTTTTTTTTTTTCCTTCAGTGCATGAAGCCATGGATCTTAGACCATACAAAAGGGAGTGTGTACGTGTTTGTGCGACAGAGAGAGTGTAGCAGTGGGGGTGTGCATTAATGGTGCCATGGATACAGTTAATTATTTGTTTAGATCTGGGCAAACAGTAACCTTTTAAAGTGTGCTGAATTAGCTGTTAGCAGTTCATGTTTGCAGCGACTGGATGAATATATCAGCTGCTCCTTCTTGGTAATTTTTTGCATCATATTTGTCGCTTTATGGTGACCAGTTAAGTGATGAGCCTCCATCATTTAGGTCCCCGGCTTGCCAGTTTAGTCTGGTTTAAAATACAATAATCGCAAACTGCAGGGGCGTGCCTGAAGGAGCCACGTCTCCGGCCGGTCCACAGCTAAAATGATTTGTTAGCAGAAGTTTCAGTTAATTTTCAAGTGGTATTTATTTCTGATTAACTTTCTACTTTCCTGTGAAAACCATCCTCTTTGTCTCCTCCTGTGTCACCCCACTTTAAAAAAATAAAAAAAAAAATCCTGAAAACTTCCCGGTCAAATAGATATTTATTTTTGCTTCTTTTTTTTTTGTTGGCATGCTGCTGCATACACTCTTCCCCTCTGCGACTGTAACTGCTAGGCTCCAGTTATTTGGCTGATGATGATTGGCTGGAAAATTTAACATATGTCTCGTCCCTGAAGTGCAAATGTGCAGAAAACAAACAAAAAAGAATATAAGGAAAGGATCTAATTTTTTCCATTACTTCCTAAGGTGTTAGAGTAGCTTATACTATAAAATTATGTCAACATCTCCAAAATAAAGAGCCTAGTGTTCATTATGCCACAAAATCATAGAAACTGGGCTGAAAAGCTCAAATTTGCCACCGATTTATCACCAATATTCACAGAAAACTTCCAGAAACTGTCAACCAACTAGACTTTAAATGTACCCAATAACTTCAGTGTGTGTGTGTGTGGGGGGGGGGGGGGGGGGGTGGGGGTGTGTGTGTGTGTGTGTGTGTGTTACCTGTATTGGAGTGTAAGTCCTCATTGTCTGACTCATTGCCATTTTGGAGACTCATCATCATCTTCATCTTCTGAAGCTTCTGGAGCTCAGCCATGGCTGCAGCTGTCAGGCCTGAAACACACACACACACACACACACACACACACACACACACACACACACACACACACAGAGAGAGTTA
>JAVDPK010003080.1:88341-101400 GCA_034780415.1 Cichlasoma orientale | reverse complement strand
GTGTGTGTGTGTGTGTGTGTGTGTGTGTGTGTGTGTGTGTGTGTGTGTGTGTGTGTGTGTGTGCGTGTGTGTGTATAGAGGACACATGATATCGCCTTCTCATTAGCCTTACAGTTCTTTGTTCAGAGTAATGACTGCAGTGTGTGTCTGTGTGTGTGTGAGTGTGTGTGTCCCGTAGGGTTGCCATATGTTGGGCATTAATCCTCGTCAACGGTCCACTCTCCTTACTGCACCGAGCACAGGAACAAAGAGCAGGTCACACACATGCACATCACACAGACATGAGCTTTCATGGAAAAAAAAATCGAGACACATACACTCACATATATGCACGCACACTCACACACACACACACACACACACACACACACACACACACACACACACAGCCAGTCCACTGCCCTACATTCATCTGTTAACCCTTAACCTTGACTGCATTCAAACCTTTAAACAGAAACAAATCTATTTCTCATCCACAGGTTCCCATTTACTCACTGAAGCACTTCCTACATTGTTCCTGTTGCGTCACTCTTCAAAGTGGGATAGTTAAGCCAGCGACCTTTGACCCCTACCTCCATATCTGTCCACATTTATCTCTCATTTCTATTTTGACCAGTGAAAGTTTAGCCCTCTTTAAATCTTCATTCTTTAGTCTGGTTCAAATCAGACTCCCGGTTGATTTTTGCCTTTTGGAATGAGCATCTGCACTCTGGTGTAGATCAACACAACCAGCCTTGCTCTGGTCACTCAACAAATTCTGTGATGGACTTTTTATCCCAAATACAGCCAAACTGCCCTTGTAGCCACCTAGAATTTGCATTTGGGATGCAGATAAATGTTGCCAACTGAGCCATGGAGCATGTTGCCAGTGCCGGCTGGACCTTGAGTCAAAGTTTTCTTATAACTGCAGACATCCTTATCACAGAATTTCAAACAACACCCAATCCTAATTGATGTGTGATGAATGACACAATAGAGTCGGCGTCATTCATCCTGCAGAATCTGCAGATATAACTGGAGAGGTGAGTCAGAAGGCTTTTTTGGCCACAGTAGAAGCAGATATGCTTGGCACAGCTTTTCATGAGAATAACTGTTGATGGTAGAAATGTTAATGCCTTGGGGTTTGGTTGACTGTGATTATACTATATGATATCTGAACCACAACACAAAGTGCTTGAAGATACTGCAAGTCCGTCTGCCCAAAAGATGTTAGAGGACCTCTCAACAGGACAGTGACCACAGCAAATCCACAATGGAAGGTTTCAAATGGAAGAAGTGGAAATGGCCTCAAAGGCCAACTGAGATATATTTGTTGTTATTTGAAGTGGACGGTACATCCAAGAGAATCCTCAAACTTTTTGCAGTTTAAGCAATTTAGCATGGAAGGCTTGTCAAAAAAGAAAAACCCATAAAACATTTATTACAAGCTTATTACAGGACTGATGCAAGGGTGTACTTACTTTTTCCACAGTTGTTACATCAACTATGTCTCTTCAGTTTAATACTGCATGATTAAAAGAAGCTTTGGCTTATTCACAAGAAGTTGCCACAGCAGATAGTTCTGCACGCCGCTGCGAAGCACTTCCACTCTGAACGTAGCTTAAGACTTATTACTGACCTATGCCGGAAAACCCTTTAGCCTTAGAAGACTGACAGTAATTTGTCAGTACTTTTGTTAGTCTTATGTTGACAAAATTCATCCCGAGTCCTTTTTTTAAACACTAGTTTTGGAAGCCAAACGAAAAGGTGAATGGTAAAGTTATTCCCTGCTGTCCAGACGCTCAACTTTAAAATTCATATTCAATATTTGTCACAAAAATGATGTTTTGTATCGGATTACAGAATGTCCGTCTTCCTCATGGTCAGCATTAAAGATGGACGCAGCCACTGGTTACTGAACTCCAGTTCTGAAGCCTCGAGCTGAGATGAGCGAGTGATGGATCGGACTGAGAAACCGACTTGTGATTGATAAATAGCTAGCCAATGAGCACATCCTAGACTCTTCCTTCCTCTTAAAATGACCAAAATGACTCTTTTATTCGGTACAGTGTGAAACTAGCGACTGAGCCCATAAACATATCACAAAAGTGTTTACAGAGGTCACAGAGCAAAGAAGCTGTGTGCTCATTTTCCCAAAGAAGTCTATACAACCAGAAGGCTTTTTTTCTAATACAACCACAGGATTCGCCCCCTCCTGGCCATTAGAAAGAATGCAGGATAAGCCATTTTAGCGTTAGCGTCACCTGTCAGATCTGGAAGCTACATCTATCTTGGCATGGTATGGTACACGTACTTTTTTGGCTATAGAGATAATATTAAGTATTACATAAAATAGTAGATATTAAATAAAATTACGATATTAAGCATTGTTAAAATGGATTAAACTCCAACCTAGAATCCTTCATTCTCCACGGAGAGATTTAGAGCTTTGGTCATCTATATGTTTAATGATGCAGCTGCACACATGCATGTGGCATTATGGTAGATCTTATTTATTCCTATAGAAAAAAAAAACACTGGTGAGTCTAATGATATCAGAAGTGGTAGCCCGAGCTACAAGAAGAAAACACAAGCTGGGGTAAATCACGAGTCTGAAACGAACTCTGCGGTTGAAAAGAAAAATTACGCAGGAGACACAGTCTGCTCCTGTTTGTTTACAGTAATTACAATATTGTCTCATAATTATACAGGTAATGATTTATGGAGGTTAATTAAAATAAGACACGTGGCAGCTTCAAAATGTTTGCTGCTGACGTTTTTTTGGTTATTTGATGACCTTTTAATTGGCTGAAAACACCGAAACATGCCACGAATGGAAAACACGAAGGTGACATTTTACACACACACACACACACACACACACACACACACACCGATCTGATGAGGCACCTTGAAGTAAGTCTTCCCACTTTGACACACGCACCCCATCGCCTGTCCTCCCAAATGGCCGTCTCTATGGTGACGGAGCCTTGATCAATACTCCGTCATTGGCTCTGATGGCCGGTCAGGGTCAGTCTCACACACACACACACACACACACACACACACACGCACGCACGCTCTCACATAATACACGCACAAACAGGCATGGCGGTGAATAAGCACGGACTCACTAACACGTTTGACAGATTGATTTAACTCAGAACGTGCAGAGGTCACACACAGCAAACTCACGCGCACGCACGCACACACAGTGTAGTTTATCAAAGCGTAGTGCGGTCAATACGTGGGGCAGAGCGAGGGGTCAACCCTCTTTAGCTAAAATCTTTCATCTTCACTTCTTCCTTTCTCCTGTCTCTCCATCAGCATGCTAATCTTTTCCCCTCCTTGTTTTCTTTCTTGTTTTTTTTTTCTTCCTCTTCTCGTTCATTTATTGGTTTTCTGTTTCAGTCCTCCGGGTTCTGCTGATTCAAATTTGTCTTTGTTCTTAGATTTGATTTCTTCTCTTTTGTTTTCTTTTTTTTTTTTTTTTTATCATTTTACCTCCTTTTGTCTTGTTTTCACCCCAATAAGTAAAATGTGTTTGTAACTTCAGGGGTGTTTTTGGTGTCATGAAAAATGAGTTCTCAGTGCAGTGTATTTGTGACTTTTGTGTTTTAAGTTAACTTTCATTTGTCGTATTATTTCAGTGTCACCTGTTAGCTTTATGGTCACAGTGGTTCCAAAGGTTATAATCCTGAAATGTTGCTCATTTTTTTATTGGTTGTGAATTTTTCCAGCTCCGTCTGTTGTAGCAGTGCTAATATTGTCCATCCATCCATCCATCCATCTTCTGCTGCTTATCCAGGGCCAGGTTGTGGGGGCAGCAGCCTAAGCAGACCTCCCTCTTCCCAGCCACTTCCTCCAGCTTAACCGGGAGGAAGACCTGAGCCAGTGTGACCTGGGTCTGCCCCTGGGGTCTCCTCCTGGTAGGACATACTCAGGAGGCATCCTAGTCATAAGTCAAACCACCTCAGCTGGCTCCTTTCGATGTGGAGGCGTAGCAGCTCTATTCTGAGTCCCTCCTGAATGATTAAACTCCTCACCCTGTCTCTGAGGCCAGCCATCCTTTGGAGAAAACTCATTTCTGCTATTTGTATCCACAGTCTCATTCTTTTGGCTATTACCCCAAGCCCACAGTCATGTGTGTGTGTGTGTGTGGGGGGGGGGGGGCGTGTAGATCGACTGGATAGTTTTGCTTTTACACTCAGCTCTCTCGTCACCACAGTGGACTGGTACGGCATCCAGATACAGACGCAGCCCCGATCAGTCTCCCGCTCTCCTCTCCCACCACTTGTGAACAAGACCCCAAGATACTAAAACTCTTCCACCGGGGGCTCTCTGTGAATCTCAGCCTTATCGTGGGGGAGGGGTTTGTGTGTCCCAGTAAACCCAGGAGCCATGCTTTTGCCCCTGGTAGGGTCCCCCCAAAGGCAAATTAAAAATAAGGATAACTCCTGGGTCAGACAAATAAAACCAATGCTAAGGTGCTTTCAACCTACATGTTTTCTAATGACCAGCAGGGGGCGACTCCTGTGGTTCCTATGCTAACTACAGAGAAAATAAGCCTTGTCCCCATTCAGACACTGCAGGCTGCGCTTGCATAGCCTCCCGAGACCCTGTGTCCTCATGTGGGGACATTACATTTTGTTTTCTCTGCACCTCATACTTCATTCTAGTCAGCAGTGTCTTAGATTTTGTCCCCACGCGAGGACATGCTTTTTGTCTTCCACAACTTCAGGTCAAATTATGTCACAACTTCTGCTAATTGCTTATTTTCTTTTTCTCAGAGCTGCTGGTTGGTGGGCATTTATACATTTCCTTCTTTCCATCCATCTTTTCCTCCTTATTTTCCTCTCGCCGTGTCTCCGTTTTCTGTCTCCCTGCACCTCTCAACCATCATAAATCGTGTCACTGACTTACATCCTCTCTGTCCCTCTCTGTGTGTCTTTACTCTTTGTTTGTAGCAGAAGAACAATCCATTCTTTTTAAAGAGACACCAGAGAAATGGGATATATGTCTGTCCATGCGCACACGCACGCACACACACAAACACTCACTCACAAGGAAAGGCATCATAATCATGGACGCTCACGGACTCACAAGAAAGAGAGAGAGGAAGAGAGAGAGATGGATGTTTACTTTCTTCTGGGCTTCCGCCTCTTTGATTGGACAGATGAATGACTTCATTGTGTGTGTGTGTGTGTGTGTGTGTGTGTGTGTGTGTGTGTGTGTGTGTGTGTGTGTGTGTGTGTGTGTGTGTGTTTCCTTCTCTCTTTTTCTGTCTTTCGTTTTTGACATGGAGAAAAAAGGGCCAGAGGAAGAGGTGGAAAATAAATAAAGAGAGAGAGAGAGAGAGAGAGAGAGAGAGAGAGAGAGAGAGAGAGAGAGCGAGAGAGCGAGAGAGCGAGAGAGCGAGAGAGAGAGAGAGAGAGAGAGAGAGAGAGAGCGCACTAGAGTGAGGTAAGCAATAATAAGTATTGACTGATAAGGGAAGTAGAGCGAAAATAATAAAGGAGAAAAAAAATCACCTTAAAACACAGAGTGGAGGGAAACAGGGATCCTGTATTGATTAACTGATGACACCTCTCTCCCTCTTCTTATCCCTCGCTTTTTCTTCACCCCTATTTATCTGTTTCTGCTTACTTACTATTTATCTTGCCACTTCCTGTCTTTTATCCTATACTTATTTTTTTTTTCACATGTGCTCAAATCTCAATCTATCCTTCCTCCCATCTTCTTATTTTCCCATCCGTCTGTCCATTCAGCAATCTATCCCTCCTAGCATCCATCCATTTGTCCATCTATCACATGTACTATCCATCCAGCGTTTCCATCCATCCTCCATCTAGTTTTACATCCATCTACGGCGACCGGCTTATAAACGTTAAAAGCACTGATGGGTAAAGTAGCAGTTGCCATCTTGTTATGATGCAGTCTTTTCCCCCTGGGCTCTGGGATTCATGTGAATGTACTCTGACACATGCTAACGCACCTAAAGATCATTGTTAACCAAGCAGACTTTCCATGGCAATGGTGCTCCCCAGTGGCTGTGGTCTCCTTCTCCAGTGCTCAGGAACTGCTCGAGAAACAAGGCAAAAGAGCCCAAGATGTTGACCCAGACTCCAGATCCCAATGCCATCAAGTATCCACAGTATATCCCGGAACAAGTCCAATCCTGGGAAGTCTCACATGCAACCTACAGGACCCAAAGGACCCTTTGCCAACCACCTAGTGACATCACAGAACACCTCCAGAGGTCCATGATCTAACCATCTATATCGTTGATCCATCTGTTTATCCACCCACCTGTCCTTCAAATTAAAATGCTTCTAAATGAACAAACAGGTTACAGAATTATCAGGTTGCATGAGCTGCAACTTTTACAGACAATGATTAAGTTCCACCGTGAGAGTAAAATTCTGTGACAAAGTTTTTAGTCTAAGACTTGGCTTAATCTTTTTTTAGGACGAGGGAACGTCAGACAGATTTCTGAGCTAAAGACTTCCAAACTGGCGCTTTGTTCGGTAGTCATTCACTAGGCATATCTCTGCTAGTGTCTGCGTGTCAACTGTAAAGGATGGAGGCACCAGCAATTGTAATTTACATGTTAATTATTTGCCACTTTCAATTCTCAGTGGAGCAGACCACAAAATTAGCAAAAAGAAAGAAAAAAAAAGAAGCAAAACCCAAAAAGCAATGGACTCAGCCAATCGCCTATAGCCGATATATTTGTTCAATCATCCAACCCTGTAGTCAAAGACCCTACCTACCACATCACCCACCTTCCTACCTACAGTGTCCATTTCCCTTTGTTGTACCAGTCAATTCATATTTTGTATCAACTGTTCACTCCTCCTTTGAATATCTTCTATTGAGCCCTCCAAACATCTACCATCGTTACACCCTCCATCTCTCATCCATCCTTTATATATTCATCTGTCCACACATGCACACATTCTACCATCTATTTATAATTATCTCTCTATCTGTACATCCTCTGTCTCCATTGTTAGCATCCTTTTTTTGTATCAGTCCATCCATATATCAATCATCTGTCCAGCCATTTTACCATTCGTGCATCCATCTCTATTTTCTGTATCTGCCGCCACCCATCTCTCCCTCCCTCTCTCTCTCTCTCTCCCTCCAGTGGAACAGGTGTGCAACGGGACAAGAGACAAAAACACTCCTGCATTTTTAACCAGCACCTATTAAATATTAAACACGGCGCGCACACACACACACTCGCACACACTCTTATACACGGAGCGACACACAATCGCTGACGAGACAAGTTATACAGGTCGATGGGCTAACGTGTGTCTGCATGTCTGCGTGAGTGTGCGCGAGTGTGTGCGAGTGTGTGATGGCTTTAAGCGCCATTACCTTACTTCCTCGGCATGTGGGCAAACACACACACACACGCACACACACATACACGCACACACACAGGCAGGGATAATTCATACAGGCATACACGGCGCTTTCACATGTTAACATTTAAGAGGTAAAACTATAACAGACTCCATGTTCTCTCTCTCTTCCCTTCTGTGTGTCCGTCTCCCCGCCACCCCCCTTTCCCTCCCTCGCCGTCTCTTTGAAGTGCTCCATAACAAACTATAACAACAGGAAGTTTTCAATGCGCCACATTGAGAAGGAATGTCACATATGGTATGAGCGAGGGAGGGACGGAGCAACAAGGGGAAGGAGAAACACAGGGAGGATTAGAGGCGATGGATGGATGGCTGTGCTGTAGCTAGAAAGCCGCTTTAACTTCGAGGAAAATTGCAACTTTATGTAACAGGTCCCCAAAGACCCTTATTTATGCGCTTTTCATAGAAAATAAAGATTATCTAAAAATAAAATAATCAATAGGTTTAATCTGCAGAATAGTCCTGATAAAACTCTTCCTCTCATTCAGCCACTGATATTCTTCTTTTAGCTTTTCTGTCCTTTGTTTTTACACAGAAACTCTAAAAATGATGAAATCAGACAGTTACTAAATTGCTAACACGGATCCTTAAAATCATTCAGTGTTAACTCATAAATTCCAAAATTAAAGTCGGCAGTGTTCAGCTTTGAAAGCTGTTTTTTTTTTTAAATCCAGGTAGATGGAAAAATAACTTGTTCTCAAAGCAGGAAAACATCGTTAAGAGTTTTTGAGGAGTCTAGATTTGCATTCGTGTTTCATAAAACTATTCTTGCCATGTCCAAAATAAATGATCTTCAGCTAATTTACTTTCAGAAAAAGCCAAAATATGCAAGCATGAAGGACGCAAGCAAATCGCGGCTGAACTTTAGCACGTCATCGCCATCATCTCAGTATCTCACTATGCTGATGTTAACAAGAGAGGATACTTTATCTCATATGTGGGGAATGCTTTTGTTGTAAAAAAAAATAATGTATTTTTACAGAGCGTATAGTTTTGTATTAAAGAAGGTGACAGGATGTATAATTAAGATTTCCTGCATCCGTCCTTGTAGCCGTGGAGAAGGCGCTCCGCTGCCTGTCCAGTAAGTGGTGCAGAGGGTGGTCAGGATTATCTATAATGGATAACAGTTTGACACTTTTGATGCTGTGGCTTGGAGGAGGCCACTGAACAGAGAGCCAGGCATCCTGATCAGTTCATTCAGTCCGATGGTGTCACCAGCTCCCCCAGGAGACCCTGCACTCGAGCGCGTGATAGAAAATCTCCATCATTTGGGAAATAGAGCCGGATCATCCCATTTTTGTATGCAGCCTCTGTGCTGGGTTTCCTGTTCAGCCTGTTGTTGATGTTTATGCTCAGGTACTTGAACCCCTACACCACATCAACATCCTGTCCTCAGGCCAGACACGGGCCGCGAAGCCGTCCTCTTCCTTTTGAAGTCGATCACCGTCTGTTTGGTCTTTTTCGTGTTCAGAAGCGGACGATTCCTCCCAGAGCACGCCACAAAAAATCATCAGCTACTGCTCTGCACTCCTCCTGCCCATCACTAATTCATCCAGCCACTGCAGAGTGGTCAGAGTACTTCTGTAGGTTTCAGTTATTCTGAAGGTCCGAGTTGTACAAGGTGAACAGAAATGGAGACAGCGCAGCCCGCTGTGGAGCTCCTGTGCTGCCCAATCTCACATACTCACACTTCTGCTAGGACCTCCGCCCACATTAAACTCTCCCTTACCGGACGAAGAAGAAATGGTGGCAACTACATCCCAGTTTAAAGCAAGCAGCAACCACACTGGATGCTTTTGCAGTCGTCTGCAACATATTGGAGGTATTTTCTTCTGGGCTGAGGCTCAAATCTACTTGTTCGGGTTTAGGAAAAGATGATAGCGCAGGTTAAACTGCCTCTCACCTTCCTTTTTAAAATGTTTTTTAACATTTACCCCATTAGAAACTAATTTCTCCCGCCTGCAACAAGATCTTCAAATCCGACAAAAGTGACGACACCAGCGAAGACATTTAGCTTTCGTCTCATTGCGTCTATTTTAGACGCTGAAAGACTCCTACTGAAGTCTTTTGGACCATCTTTCTCAATGAAAACGGCTCTGAGGGGGCATCAAAAATGTGACAAGTTGGACAAGGGAGAGTACCCTCTGTTACCATGGATGCAGCTTTTTTTGCCCCCTTTGTTTATGGAAATAAATTGAGAAGAAATCACAGTAGCAGATGACTCGGTTGGTATTATCCTGCAGATACGTGTCCAGCTGATCGGTTTGCACTGAACTTGTAAGATTGGTTAAGTCTCTCAGTCAAAAGGCGCCATAGAGAAACCTTCATCAAACCTCTTTCTTTGCCTTCTCCCCAGCATCCCTCCATCTTTCCCCAACTGTAGTTAATTTTCTCCCCCTCTGACTGTTCATTCCTCACCCTATATCCATCCCTCCTCCTCCTCCTCTTTACCTGTCCTTTCTTCCTCCATCTCTCTATCAATCTCTTCCTTCCCCTCTCCATCTCTCTCTCTCTCTCTCGCTCTCTCCCCCCTCATCTCTCTCTCTCTCTGCAGTTAAGTCAGTGTAATGTAAATGATGTGCCATCGATCGCCCCTGACAGTGCAAGGACGCTCACCTCTTCTCCTCCTCCTCCTCCTCTTCTTCTTCGTCCTGTCATCTCTCTCTCTCTCTCTCTTCACACACACTCTCTTTCTCTCCTTTTCACACCCCTCCCTCACTCCTTCTCTACTCAGCTGCTCTTTCCACCACCTAATATCTTTTTATCTCTCTTCTCTCTTCCCCTCTCTCTCTCTCTCTCTCTCTCTCTATTGCTGTCTTTCTAAGTCTTTCTCCCTCACTCGTCCACTGCCTCCCACGCCTGTCATCTTTCATCTGCCCCTCTCCCTTCATTTTACTCTCTCTCTTTTACCGACCATCATTTATGTCTCTCTCTTCCTCCATTGTTCTTTCAGAGCATCTGCTCTCTCTCCATCTCTCTCTTCCTACCTATGCCATCTTTTATCTCGGCCTCTCTTCATTTCGCCTCCTGTCTTTCTATCGCTCTCTCTCTCTCCCTTTGCTGTCTCAGGTCTCTGCAGTCCATCTTTTGCCTGCTGGCCTCACTTAAAGGAACACACAGACCACCACGAAAGGTTCAAATCGCCTTTTCTTTCACAGAAAATCTGGTCAAAATCATGTTCTTAAGCAACACGCCGGTCAGGCGTCGGTAACAAGGTACTGTTGCCAAGATGAAAGCTTATGTTTTCAGTTCAGCAGTGGTGCAGAGGTACACTGCAAACACAGTTCAGTGTTAGTCACGTGTTAGTCTTCTCGTCAAAATCTACTTTCAGTCGCTCCTTTATTCACAGCAGGTAGCGCCACATGTTTGATTTGGCAGATTTTTACACCAGATATCCTTCCTGATGCGACCCCCCCCCCCCCCCCGAAAGGATTCGTGTCTCCTCCCAGGATCAAACCGAGGCGCTTTCGCTTGTTAGTTAGTTAGTGTGTAAACCACTACACTATGGAGCCATTTCCTGATTTTGGTCAGAAAGTTTGAAATGACACAAATGCTTTATCTGAACAAACTTTAGCGGAACTGTCACCGGAGAAAAGAAAGGCGAGGCGAGTTAGCTACCTCTACCAGCTGTGTGAGGAAAATGTGTAAACCTTTAGATGAAGCTGCATTTGGCACCCAGGTAACATAAAACCCATTTTCACATGTGAGCTGCAGCCCTGAATTTTTCTAGACATCACCTGATGGAGGTGAATGTGAAAAGTTAGATGAGATATTTAACGGCCTTTAACCTGCCAGCTCCCCAGTACAAAGGCCACCTTGCGTTGCACAGGTGTGAAAACTGCGCAGTAGCAAGCGGCCGTCCCGTCGTATTCTGCCTCCTCTAGGATCTAACCAGGCTCGCCTAAACTATTATTTATAGAAGTGACCGCGTAACTGACGCGAGTCTCCTGCTGTGTCCCAGATGAGACTCCAGCTCCACTGTTTGGTTGGAAAGTTGTTTAATTTCTGTCATTTACATCATTTCAGGAACGCTTACATAAGTCATTTCACACAAGAGGACTTCTTGCAAACGGCAGATGGATGAATGAATGAATATGCATGTCCATTTCCAGCTTCTGGGTTTGCTTCTCCATCGTGTAGAACACTGCATGCTTCCCTCAGCCGTTCTACTTCACATTCAACCACCAGCGGCTAATCAGGTATTCCTGAGTTCAGGTGAATGCGCCTGAAAGTGAAATTTAATGAGACTGGGAGAGTCACATGACCTAATAGCACCTACACAGGAAGTTTATAAAAGCCTGATGGACAATTCTGCAATCTAACAGTAAAAAATATTCAACTCTGGGTATTTTTTAATATAATCTTTATTAACTTTGTCCATTTTATTTTCAACAAATCTTTATTGTGTAAATTAGTTTCCAGGCAAATAACAAGTAGGTTTCATGTGATTTTCAAATACCTGCCATACTGCAAAAGCACACCAATATCAAAGCATTAAGATATGTTTAAAAAAAAAAATCATACTAACAGTGAGCGTCTATGTTGTTCATATCCATGTCAGCCGTGTGGATATCTTAAAATTCAGGAACAGCAGCTACAGAAACACTCGTGGGAGCTGCAGTTGTGATTGTGAATAATGTGAGGAAAATAAATGCTCCTTCATCTGTTTTACTGTCCGCTCCACCTGGAAACACCCATTTTTATCTAACGCAGTCTTTTCAGCGATTTCCTCGGGGGAACGAACCCTCGAACCAAACGCGCACGTGCGTTTGCGTTTGTCACAATGCAGATCATGTCGGCCCCTTGTGCTGTCACCAGACTGTAAAACTCTGAGAATTGATAACTTTATTTAGCACCAGACAGACATAAATTTCATTGTTATTATGCAGATTTTTTAACACCACGCAGACATTATGTGCACAATAACCATTGTTCAAACCGTTCCCTCTTTTAACAAGTAGTGTAAATAAATTTAACTGTTTTTTTTATTTTGCCTGCTTCATTTATTAAAATGAAGTATCTCAAAAACACCTGAAATATATAACTATATACATTTATTATATAAGAAAGTATCAATGGTTATGAGGCTAATACTAAAAATATCCAACAAAGATTTTAAATTCTTTACAAAAAGCCCAAAAATAGTGAGAAATGTTTATTACAATTAAAAGATATTCTGTTTATGTTGATCTTTACAAATAAATTTTTAAATAGTGCTTTTAATAAAACAAAGGGAAAACAGACTAACAAATCAAATTTTTATTGTTATTAAGGTTTTATTGGTAACTGAAAAATGTAAATATATATATTATGTTCTATTTATTAGCTCTTAATGTCCAGTTGCCTCCAGCTTGTTGCATTTGTCCTCTCAGCTTTTTACTCCTTCCACCTCACATTCCTCCACTCCTCCTCTCCTTCTCCTCCTTACATAGTGTCCTTTAATTCTGCTCCTCTGCCACTCGTCACTTCTTGTCCTCTTTTGTTCCCTTCCTTCTTCCTCGCGCTCCCTCTTTCCTTTCTCCTTATCCAAATAGAGGACACAGACAATCCAATAAACGCCCCCACTCGCAACAGCTGGAGTGTGTGTGTGTGTGTGTGTGTGTGTGTGTGTGTGTGTGTGTGTGTGTGTGTGTGTGTGTGTGTGTGT
>JAVDPK010003080.1:65888-87882 GCA_034780415.1 Cichlasoma orientale | reverse complement strand
CCACAAAAAAAAAAAAAAAAAAAAAAAAAAAAAAAAAAAAAAAAGGGGCTTCAGGGAAATGCTGCCCTCTGTAAATAAACAGGGGCATCATTTTACTTTTATACTCAAAACTCTTCAAACCCCGACTCTTTTACTGCTCATTATAAAGATGACATGACCATCTGAGTAGCCCTCACTTTATTCAATTGAATATTTATTTAAATGGCATCAGCTCACTCATCTCAAGGGCCTGGGGACAGTGGGGAGAAAGAACTTTCTTTCAACAGGAAAAGACTTCTGGAGGAACCAGACTCACAGTTATGGAAACGTGTTTCCCCAAGAGAGATTTTGACATCGATAATTCAAAATTTCAGGTTATTATCTCAATATTTCAACGTAATAACTCAAAATTTTAAGCTATTTTCTCAATTTTGAGTTTTTCACCCAGAAGTTTGAGTTACTAAATCGAAATTTTAAGATAATAAATCAAAATTTTGAATTATGGATTGCAAAAGATGTTACAATGACCCTCCAGGAGGAATACCGTCGACAGCTGGAGTCCAAGACTTTGGCGCTGAGGAGCACCACAACAACAGCTTGATCAGCATGCTGGTGGGAACCGCAGGAACAGCAGCTGAACTTTTAAAAGCGCGCATTGATGATGACTAAAATTGGAGCAGCCGTGCCTCAGGTGGTAGATCGGGTTGTCTACCAATCGGCAGGTCGGTGGATCGATTCCTGACTCTTCCAGTCCACTTGCTGAAGCATCCATGGGCAAGATACTGAAGTTGCTCCCAATGCATCCATTGGAGTAATAAAGTAAGAATGTGTGTGTTCGGCATTATAGGGTTACTCAAGCTTGTCCTCCAGTTCTGATTGTGACATCAAGAGAATCTGTTTTATGGCAGAATTTATGAAAAAATTCTTCCAACTTCCAACAAGTATTTGAATCTGAATCTGCTTCACCGAAGGCAAATTTGCTGCAGACTTGCACAGACTTTGCGCTGCATGCCGATGTGCCACAAGAAAAATTTGCTTTGCATTTGGTCTGAACAAATGATCAGAGGCTACCATATAGATCTACGCCATGATGTGAAGAGAGTGGTAACATTTTTGTGTAATGTTGTTGAGTCAGAGGTGAAGCACAAAGAGACGTGAATGAGTTAAATATGAACGAAATCACCCTCAAAAAGTCACCAAAACAACAAAGAGCAGCTACAACCGATAAACAAACAAACAAAAAAAACCTTCACAAGGATTTGTCGAGGTTTAAGCAAATGATGAGATACCGCATAAGGCCCAGATGATTTTTTAATAAAGTAATAAAATATCGATGAGAAAGGCAAGTAAAAAGGTGCATCCGTTTTCTAAAGCTAGCCCAAACTTAACGAAGGTACAGAACTGTGAACTGGAGGATGCGCAAATTTCACATTTTATTATTTGGGCCTTTCTGGCTTTATTGGATAGTGTGAGAGTGAAGAGTAGACAGGAAAGTAGGGAGAAAGAGCAGGGGAACCACGCAGCAAAGGGTCAGACTCGAACCTGCCCGCTGACTTTAAGCCCTGAGGCATTTAGCCGCCTGTTCACACCGCGGGCTAATCTGGCGCCCATTTCATAATAAAAATGTCTAACAAGCAGAAAAATACGTTAGTCTTTGTGATCGTTTAGATCTTAAAAATCGTAAAAACAAGAACTGCTTTTATCAAAGGTCTCAGCGCACGGAGGCACTGACGAACCGCTCAGAGTTTGACTTTTTTCTCTCGATTTGAAATGTGAAACATTTGACACAAACTGCACATGGTCTAAATTCAACACACTACCCCCCCTCCCCCACACACACACCCAAACCCCATCACACACACACACCCACACACTACAGAAACATGAGAAAACACCCACTGACATACCCACATACACACACAGACAGAGTCAGAAGGTAAGCCTAGATCCTACAATAAGTCCAGTTTTATGACTAGTGTATAACACCAACAGCTGAATCAATATTAGTTTACACTGGTCACAGTGAACACACACACACACACACACATACACACACACACACACACACACACACACAGAAAGAGAGACACACACACAGAGCTCTTTTCTTTCATAAACACACACTCTGAATCTCCCAGAATATATTATTATTGCAGATTTACACACGCACACATGAACACACACAGATTAGCCTTTATTCTATTACACCCTGGTGGTAGGTCTGCTTGGCCATGTAAGGAAACACACACACACTCGCATGCACACACACACACACGGTTAGCCATTATAAAAGTGATAACTGTAATGTAATAAAACACACACAGTGACACGCACACACACACACACACACACACAGAGCTGGTTATTATAAAAAATGATAAACATTCAAAGAGTTGTAAAGTTTTACAGTGATGAACTAACATATCAACTTTATTAACGGTCGACTGTCCTCGTTCTCAGGCTGCCGCCGGGTTTTAACACACCCATTTAAACCATTTTAATTCCCCCTTTTCCCCCTTCATAACAGCTGATGTGGAGTCAGAAACATTAAACCGCTTTATGGTGACAAAGTGACTTTAAGTGCGGAGTTTCAGAGTTGGACGTCTTTCAGCAGCAAGGACTCGCCGGCCAGGAAACAAAGTCAGAGTTTCCAGTGATAATCGCACAAAGACGACAGCTTATCGGTAAAACTGAAACATTAGGAGGTATTTAGAAAATCCACCGTAGCAGGAAAATATAAAGACTTTCATTTTAGAAGGCTCCACCCAATACATATCTTGGTATTTATTTATTTAACTGTGGGGCAGGCCAGGGAAATATGTGTAGCTTATCAAGTTGTAGGGGACAACTGAAATAAATATCTTCGGTGTCTTTGTTAAATTCTGATTATTCTATAGACAAACCATGGGCTTATTCCTAAAAGTGAGGCATCAAAACACGCACAGCTGTGGAATTTGTACAAAGAATATGGCATCAAGTCACTGCGAGTCTCTCTAAGACTTCAGTTCCGGGTTTATGTTGCTTTCTGCCTTTTGATTTTGCTTCTGTGATGATGTTATTTACTGTGTGCTCCATGGGGGTGATTGCTCATTATTCACCCCGGCACAGAAAATTAAGATGAAAAATACGGAGCACTCAGGTTTTCTCCCCAATCAAATAATGACTAGCAGATTTAAAATAAAGACTTTCTTGCAGTTGAAACTTCTCAGTGTGTAAAACTATTTTCTGCTTTTCTGAAGGACATTTTCAGAGCTGGGATGTAAAGAACATACTGTATGTGATTATTTGCTGTGTAATGAGCGTACTTAACCAAAATAAAAGGAGTTGGTTGATATATCATAGCATAAATTGGGTTTCCCTACTAGCAGACTGATTAGGTAGCTGTCCTGGTGGCCCTGGATACCGTTCAGCTGCCGCTCCAGACAGTCTCTCGACCCGTGGTAATGTGTGGTACCGCAATTGTGTCAGTTTATGAAATTAATTTTCTACAGAGAGCCTACAGAGAAAGGTTTTCACCCAATGCAAACGTGCTCCATGCAGTCCTCCACAATCCCAACTGCACGTTGCTGTATGTGGATGACACTGTGCATTAGTCGAATGCTTATTGGCTGAAAGTGGGCCAGAACAGGGAAATGAGTGACAGCGGAGTTCACCAGGAATGGGAGAAGTGCAAAAAAAGAAAACTGTATGAAAAGTACAGACAGTGGCTGAAGTGGACACCTCTCATTGTTTTTAACAGTTTCAGTTCAGCCTTTTTGTGTTTTTTACCATTTCTCTTCTCTGTGGCTGCTGACAGACCAACAACAGCACAAACAAGAGTGTTCCACAGACCGGTTGCACCACGTACTGTACTTTGTATACTGTATGCTCTCTGCAGGTAGACGGGCCATCCACAGACTGCCAACGCGGTACCACTGCTGAATTATAATTTCAGCATTACTCAGGATCTGCAGCGGATGAAGTCTGATCCAGTCTAAACCTGCTGCAGGTGCAAAGCTGGGTCACGTAGAACAGATCTGAGACAACAGTCGCCAACTGCAGTCCGAAACGGTGGCGCTGGAGTCAATCTGAGCCCGGAACAGGATTCTCTCTGGAGGGGCAGGTGAACATACATCCTTAACCTTTATTTGACGAGGACATTAAACTCTCGAGTTAAGAATTCTCAGTCGCTCCTCATGCTGTGGGGCTACAATGTTTATTTCACTTGTTAAATTTATTTAAGTCCCCCAACCCCACCACCACAGGAAGACTGATTATTTTGAAAATATTATATGAACGTATTCCTACGTTTATTTTATTTTTCAAACAGAAGACTTGAACAGCCGGTGGGTGGAGCTTTTGTGCTCACAGGCAGAGACGACCATATTTGGAAAGGCCCCTCTCAATGATGTCATACAGATACAAGAGTAGGAAAAAAGATCTCAGAAACCAAGTGTTTTGAGCAATCTCACATAAGATCACCTCATTATTTGAAAACTTGGCCGTAGTGAACATGCAGATTCACCACTGGAAAAGTATATAGGAAGAAACATAAGAAAAAGCATAATAATAATAATAATAATAATAATAATAATAATAATAATAATAATAATAATAATAATAATAATAATAATAATAATAGGTCCCCTTTAAAAATAATTGCTCTTTCTCATGGCTAAAATCTGCTGAATTCTCTGTTGTACTGATTAATAAAACACTGACATAAAGCTACTTTAATAAAAGGTTATTATCAAGTATCATCTGTGGCCTTATTGGCCTCCAACTGGACCACCCATCTTTGGCACAGACTGTAATATCCCCTCAAGCTACGGTGGCCTGTAGATGACACAAACAATACAATCAAATTTTCCCAACAGAGGGAGCGAGAAGTAATCTGGCTAATTAGAGCAGAGATCCTGGAGAAACGTCCAGCGAGGAGGCAATATATCACCATACTAACTACTGGAACAATAAAACTGCTTTGTCATGGGCTTTTTTTGGCACGAGAACAGGGGCTTTTCATCCCTCGCAGGTTAAATATTCAGCTGTGTTTGTTGTTGCTGGTGAGCGGCTGGAGGAAACGGGGAGGGCAGGATTTTGCTTCAAAACAGAAAGTAAAGCCACAAACAGCAGCTGGTGAAGTCATTATTGACCCGCTCGCATTGATCAGTGCTCTCCAGTGGAGATATTTATGGACATATTGTTCACTTGGTTAACTTATATAGAAAAAAAAACAAAAAAAACAAAAGCAGGCTTTCCGCCTTCTCCTGGACGCACACGTATCTGTCAGTGGTGTTTAACTCCTGCTGCCCGAGTGACTTTAATCTAATCTGATTCAAATGTGGCGTCAACGAGCTCTGTCTGAGGAAGTCGAGCGGCTCGGTCGCCAGCTTTAACAGTGTCCTACTTTAGAAGGCCGTCACTGGTATTTGATTACACACAAACTGCATCACTTTATTAGGCTGTTAACTCTGTTATCAGTTAGTCAATGGGAAGGAGGGGGGGGGGGGGGGTTCACTCGCTTCATTATTACCATTGCTGTTGGGTCACGCTAACATCTCAAAGTACAACCTCACTGCTATCTGTTTACGTTCGTCTCTTGGTAAATTGGCAGCTGCTGTGACCTTTGTTGTGTCAAATTTTCCGCCTTCAGAACCATTTTTATTTTATTTTCTGAGGCGTTCAAAAATATTTGCTCAAAAAGCTTAAAATCTATTATGTGAAATGGACGTAACATATACTCAGGTAACAACAAAAGGCTAATCCAAATATATTTTGAAGTTATAGAGACGTTATAAGTCTCCGCTCATTTACGATTATATAATATTACATTTAGAAATGAGAAAATCAGTAATATTGATTCAGGGTGTAGTGTATTTCCTGATCCAGCCAATCAGGAAATACACTACACACTGTGGTTGCTGGAGGATGATGGCGGTCGGGAGGTGAAATTGGTCGCAGAGTGGTATACGGCGCTGCATGAAAACCTCCTGCAACCTGCCAGCGAGCAAAGCAATCACGGGGAGGTTTGTGGTGAAGCGCCTTCTTTGCAACTGGACGTTGCCGAAGGGTCACGATCAGTCTGTGGGCCTGTGTGACTGAGGCCTAAAACAACCTCTCAACACGAGGAGACAGTTCTATCACACATGACCTGAAATGCGAGCTAACAGTGATAAACACTCTTGTTCTATTTACTCCAGACCAAAGACTTAATGGATCGCTCCTGTGTGCCTTTATTGCTACAGTTTGGATGTAGAGTTAATCATATAAATATAAAAAAAAATACATCAATCTCTTAATGTGTATAAAAACCGGAGTCCTCAAAAGAGACCTTTTTCATGTTCAGGCTCTTTTTTGCAGCGGGTACATTAGCTGAGAGTGACGCAATGCTTCATTTCAGCAGCCACCCAAGAACATTATGCTCCAAAACACAATCTATTTAATACAAAATGACACAGTTTCTGCCATCAGGGGATTTCTGCAGGTCTCCGAACCAGGAGCGTTGTCATTTTGCATTAAAGGACACCAGGTGAGCTGGAGCATGGTGGCGTGAGGAAATGAAAATGTGACAACGGTGTGTGAGCTGCAACTTTAACAGTTATTAGCATGCCAGTTATTTCTTTACTTTTTAAAATATATGTTTGAACATGTAAACATCCCGTCCTGAGTCAGAAACACAGATAAGACTTAGTCACCTTAGTCCAATAGAAACCAGGATATTATGGTATGTAAACACCAGATTCAGAACAGTCGCATTAGCAGCTCGACAGTAAAACACTAAATATGATAAATAAGGCGCTGAAATGAAATGAAAGTCACACCAATAAAGCAGAGGACAAATGTTATTGTAGCTGGAGCCCAGTGACAGTGTTTAGTCTTTAGAAGCATGACAAACACAGACCCCAATCTACAGTTACAGCCAAATCTGTACAGTAAACGACAAATAAAGGCTGCGATGCACAAACAACATGGAAAATCTAAACTTTTAGAAGGAGCATCAGCGCAGATTAGTGTCTGCAGAAAAACTATTTCCGGTCATCGAGATATGAGCATCTATTTGGTCAGATGTAGTAAAAGAAATGCATCCTTTTGCAACATTAAAACACGTGTTCAAAGGCAACATTTCTGATTATGATGGTTACCTTTCCCCTGCTCTCACTGGGCGACTCTTATAGACTATCACACTGAAAAAGGTTTGTAAAGCGTGCACCTATAGGTCCTAATCAAGCCTCAATGTGCAACAATGCGGGAGCGAGAACTGGTCTGATTTCAGTCGTCCTGTTGGACGTCACAAACACGTCGTGGTAGCCGACACATCAGGCGAGATTAGCCAGCGTTAAGCTGCAGCGCTGGTTTACACAAGTTAAACCCATCAACTGCCACGCCCACGTCGGTCACGTGGGGCCGTTATGGTGCTGAAATGATGCAGTCCAGTCTGACGCAACCTCATCTAAGTATGAGATGGTTTGAACCTAAACCCAACCAAACCTTAAAGGATGATGCTGATTCGTGATCCCCTCTGTGCCAGTCGCTCTAAGTTTATCTACCAATGAAGAGAGTCTTTTTTTTCCTATTCATGCCTCTTTGCATCTGTTTCGAAAACTCACCAGCGAGCAGCACAAAGCCTCGGCTTATGAGTTCACCGGTGTTTCCAGTAAATATCAGGCCCGGAGTGACACATCGTCTCTCTCTCCGTCTGTGACACTCATTCCCTTTCCTGGAAGCGAGCGGCCTGTAAAAAACGTGACTCTCTCTTTCTGCTTGGCTACATTTCACAGACAGCAGCCACACAAACCAAACTTTGTTTTTTTTTAATAAACCGGCTTGTTATTGCCCTCATTATGCTGTCGTAGCCTAGTTAATCTGTTTTCAGGGAGGCCACCGCGCTCTCTGCATACTGCTGAGTCAGCCTTAACCAGCAACAAGCTTTAATGGAGTCAGCATTAGTCGTCTATTAATTATAGCTGACTGATAATTTTCCTGTTTTGTTCTTTTTATTTAACAACACGCAAGACAACGGCTGTGGAAATGAAGCAGTCAGTGTTGTATTTCTTGTGGCTATTGTTGATATTTTGGTTGCTCAGAGGGGGTCATTACACTTTTCCTTCACTTATTCTGTTGAAGTTCAACCTTTTAATTATTTTGAATCCCTTCCAAGTTTTGGACAGTAAACAAACAGTTTCATGGATCATTTAAAAAGTGCTGTTCGCTCCTAATAAACTGTAAGTTAAGCTAAAAATGTTGTAACTTTAACTGGGAACAGGATTAAATAATGAAAACAAATGCAGCTGTGTGAAGTGAAAATCTGTTATTTTATGCTTAAACAGCTAAATACCAATTTCCTCCGTAACATTTACTTTGCTCAGCGTGTTAAAAGGCAGGGCCTAAGTTTACCCCCGTCAGTCGCAAGCATTTGGGAATAATCATGATAATCTTTTTAAGAAAAAGCTACGTCCTTTAAGGCCTTTGACGTGTCTGATTATCCTGCTGTTCCAATCAAATACTTTTACACAAGCAGCTTTAAAAGAAAACATTACAAAATTAAAAATCTGAATAAAGAACCAGACACGTGATTTAATACAGTTTTTCCTGTTCAGCCTTTACCTTTGTGTTGCACTTTTCACAGTTTCACTATAACTCAGAGAGCAGCTGGACAGCGCTTGTAGAAATGTCCGTCACTTCCATTCAACCTATGAATGATCTGTAGGCCCGTGTGACCTGGGCTCTAGCAGTAATTTTCCAAACGACTGCACTCAACCTCCAGCGATGACAGGCGGTTGCCAAATGGTTGCAGACTAGTCTCTAAGCCTGTGTGACTGGGGCGTTATTTTCTCGAGCCTACACTGTCGCCACGATTGTCACACGTCCAGAACGGCAGACAAGTCATGTGGTTAGCGGTCACGTGTCCGCAAATCCTCAATATGGATTAAATGATCACACATTAAACCAGTCACAGTCACAGCCACCGGGTCTAACGGCTTTCTTGGTGGAAACTCTGTTATAAAAATATGATCAGTGTTCCAGCTATGAAATGGTTAGACTAAGTTCTAATTGCATTTCAGGCCTGGAAGCCATGTTCAACTTTCATAAAGTTTATGCTTTAAACACATTTTGGTGAGTACACTTTTATATATTTACTTATGGATATCTTCCTGTTACTGCTTTATTTAGTAAAATTGTGATCAGCGCTGCTGCCTTATTAATAAGGGGTCACCACGTCAGGTGGCTCCACATGTTTGGTTTGCCCAGGTTTTTAATGCCAGATACCCTTCCTGATCCCCCCAAAGGGATTTGTGAGTCCTCCAAGGACTGAACAAGGGATCTATCAGCTGTTAGGCACGTGTGTAAACCACTACACTAATGGAGCCACTATTCAATAAAAGTGTGACTAATGTTTTTTGATTTTCTCTTTTCATCTCTATTCACGGATATGTCTTTATTATGATAATGACACAGTGATTAAATTAATAATAATTACGATTCAAGGAGTAAATCTGAGTCATCGGGCTGCATCTGTAATCATGATGATGATGATTTCACCACAGGGAGGCAAATTATTAGAAAGCCTCTGATCACCACGATTCAAATTTCCAAGAAGTCAGCTGACTTTGGACTAAATGACACTAAACGCAGACTGAAACCTGCGGCTGTGTGTCCGACAGCAGGTCAAACTAACGCAAGCTCCTGCTGAAAGATTATAGCTGTGATTTTATCATGCGAGACCAAAACTATCAGAGCGAGGGGGCCGTCCATTTTGTCTGGTGTGCTTGAAATGAGGTGCTCTTCTGTTCTCAGCAGCTCTAGGACATGCCCTGGGGACAACACTGAGTGACAGCAAATATAAGTGAGAGAGCAGCTGAGCCCTGAGGTCAGCGGGTAAAAACATTATGTTTTAAATTTGGTTTATTTTCTTGCATACATTTTCCTGTAATCATACGGCTCACGTGACGTGCATAAATACGGATTTTGGACATGTGGTAGAAGGAACTCCAACATCAAAAAGTTAGAAGACACAGAACAGACCGACGTTAAGCTGCAGCAGTTCAGCAATTTGACCATTTCTGATGTAGCTCCTGAAACACTTCAGACCGTTTTGAATGACACAAAGATGTTCAGTCTCTTTAAGTTGGGGCCAAATTCACAGGACTTCATTTTCAGATGGCTGGTTTATACAACGTGACTCAACTCCAGCTTTGAGCAGGAGTTCCTCAGGGTTCTTGGTTAAGGTACCTTTAAGTTAGAGGGTTCGCCTCAGTCCTATTTCTGAATAAACTCACTATGAGGCATCTCGACTTACAGGTTAAAGAATGTAGAGAAACTTTGTGCCATGTTAAAGAAAGTGAAGCCAATGGAGACGTTTATGGGAATATGGAGCTACTGCTTGATCTGTGACTTCAGTAAACACTTAGATGCATTTATGGTCTCAACTGTTACATTTCTAGCCTTTAAACATGAAGTTCATTTGGTAAATTATGGGTGCAATTAGTGCCAATAAGGAGAATATAATTAAGGTGTGGCTAATTTGAGTCAGAATCGCCTCTTGTTCATCACGTTTAATTTTAAAACATGAAAATGGTAACAGCAAAAAGCTCAAGGCTTCACAGTGGGACTCCCCAGGAATGCAACTACACACTGCATCAACCCACAATGACTTTTATTGTGCCTCCGTGTTTTTTTTGGTTTTTTTTTTAATTAGCTAGAGGTGAATGGATCAGCTCCAAAGGAGAAACTCCACCACCAGCTAGTGCTTTGGTGGAGAAAATTGCTGAGCAAACCAGGCACACCACAAGCATAAATGCTGGCAGTTGTGTTGGCCACTTACGCATTCTGCATCATCGGCTCCCAAACCTCAAGCCTAAAAGCAAGTTTAAACCCTCAAATAGACCTTTGAAGTATCTGAAAAGATTGGAACTTTAAAAAAAAACAGTAATCATGTTAATCATATCTACACTGGTTCTCACAAAATTGTTTTCTGTGTCATTTTAATTATTGGCTTTGGCTTTCTGCATTCGAAAAATCTGCACAGCCGCATTTTGAAAAAGCGCACTCAGGCCGTGTCCAAACATTCACAGGTGCTGCGCCAAAGGTAGCTGCTCCTCTGCGGTTTGGCCTTTCATCCACACGTCAAGCTCACTGAAAACCGAGCTTCTGAAAAAAAAATTCATGTGGACAAGGAAAACTAAGATGTTGTCTTGGAACATCCAGGATGTGCCTCTATCTCCTTTTTTATGTCAGTTTGAGAGCTGTGTCGGCTTCTGATTGGCCAACATTTCTATACAGTTAGACACCTGTGGAAAACAAAACAAAAACAAATATCTGTGCACGCCTCATTCACTGAGTGCTTCCTTACAGCTGTCCTTTCTTCTAAAGACCAAACCCAATGACTACATGATGTGTTTAGGGGACATCTGTAAATTGGACCTTCAAAAATGAACGAGGCTTAGACTCTTTGCAAAGGGGCAATGCACCAGTAGAAGGAACATGAGCAAAACAGTTGTTATTAGAGCAGTAAGATGTTTGATGCTGCAGCATTTCCATTTAAAAGACATTTCTTTGGTCCATAAAGTGATGCGCTTGACCTTGGATTACATTCAATGCCATTTCCTCTTCCTTTCTGTTTTAATTCTTAGTCATTTCAGGAATTTCTCATTTAAGTTAACAGCAAATAAACGTACGTATTGGTAAAAATCTTACTACAGCATGAAGCAAAGGCAGAAGGAGAGAAGAATGTGGCAGCAAATGTGGCTTTTGTAGGTCACCCCAAAACAAAGCATAAGGGAACGAACCTTACACACACACACACACTCTCTCTCTCTCACACACACACACTAACTAACTACAGGCTGGCAGGGCTCTCTGAACTCTCCACTTCTAATCTACAACCATCCTATCAGGAAAACGCACACACAGAGAAACACACAGGTGAACACATTCAGGCTCATATGTTCTCGCTCCCTTTTCCTCCCAAACACACACACACACACACACACACACACACACACACACGAAAAAAAAATCAAGAATGAGTTCACAGGAACAGCAAGGCCTGTGGTATTTGTTGGCCTCAAGTGGGTCATACATACACACACAGACACACACACAGGACAAATAATCATGCAGCTTTTATCCTCTGAGGCAGGAAATGCTGCTTTTAAGCTCTGTGTGTTTGAGTTAAAAGATGAGTTTGCATACACACACACACACACAGTCAGTTTTTGGAAGTGTTACAGAGGTTTGAATGTGGACAAAAAACACACACACACACACACACACACACACATAAAAGCACAGGATAAACACACAAGCATAAAAGTCATGTTAGTGTTATGGATGTTCACAAACACACACACACACAAACACACGAATATGCATTCTTTCTCTCTTTACATTAGCAAATAATAATAAATTAATTAAATTTTAAAAAGAAGAAGAAAAGGCAAAAATAAAAGGGTTGCTGCTCCAAAAACTACAAACATGGCCGAGATTTGACAAATCCTGAAGGAATCTAAACAACAACACTGGAAAGATTTGGTCTCACACACAGGAGAGGTGGATGATACAAGGGATGGGGAGAGGGCAGAGAAGGCTGAGGAAGGACAGGAAGGAAGACGGAAAGAAGGGAGGATGAAAAGGGAGGATTGGCAAACAGGAAGGATGGGGGGAGAAAAAGTAAACCGAGAAAATGAAAGAAAAAAAAGGGGGTATAGCAGTGGAAGACAGGAAAACAAAAAAATGAAGGAGTTCACAAGAGATTGAAGCACATCATCATTCAGAAAAGAACAAGAGGAAGAAGACAGACGACTGACAGGCAAGATGGATGGAGGGAGGAAGGAGAGAGAGAGAGAGGAGCGGTGGGAGGGAGTGATTAATGAAGAAGGAAGGAGGACAGAAAAGAAGACGACGTTCTGTCCGTCCATCAAAGAAAGAAAGAAAGAAAGAAAGAAAGAAAGAAAGAAAGAAAGAAAGAAAGAAAGAACTTGCATGCAGCTTCCCTCATAAATCTTTTCCCACTTTCTTTTGCTTTCTTTCACAAGGTCACAGGTCAGGAGGGTCTAGATAAAATCACTGTCCTGCAGAAACATCTCACACATCTGTGTTTAATATTACACTTGCAGCTGGTTTGCCGTGTAGAAAACGGCGTCACACCCCGAGCGCGACTGAACGGCGTCCGAACTCCTCTTAATTTCGTGAATGTGTTTTTCTCAGTTTCCCAGCCGTGACGTTTGCGATAAAGTTTATTTGTAATGAGACTTCCTTATTAGGCGTGTTTGTCTAATGGAAAGCAGCTAATGTTTGCCTTGTTTGTGTTGGACGACATTTAGCAACAAGCAGAATTAAAGTCAGAGACGATAAAGGAGTGAAATTAAAAAAACAAAAAAAGTAACTCAAACATTTTGGGCAAAATAGGAAGCTCTTTTTTTTTTCCTTTTTTTAATATTCCGGGACTATATCCGAGTCCTCTTGTTATCAAACGGAGCACTTTTGGGCTCACCCGGGCTAAAGAAAATACTCCTGTCTCTAAGGAACCCTCAGTAAGATGGATAGATTTATTTTCAGACCATGAGCCACACAATAAGAATCACAACCGGCCACTTCCAGAAGAAGGTAAACAATTTATTTTTAGTAATCATAAATAATCTTACCCTCATTTTTTTTTATTAATAAATTTGATAAAACATCTACTTGTTGACCCAATCTACTATTAATATCGTTACACTTGGATTGCATCTCAGCATTGAGGGAGAACAATTCAAAGATCAGGCAGCAATTCAAGATATAAGGGCAGTTTTCATAAGTCAGTCCTTTCCTATTTGTATTGGTAGGATGCGTCTCCTGCATCCCTCCCTCCCAGTATCCACAGCTATGCAGTCATTTTGAGGAGCACTAGCTTTAGAACCACAGACAGGTTTGCAGATGCCGGGATGCCCTCTGAAGAAACTACGGAAATGAGGAGTGGATGAATGTGCCTTATTTAAACTGGCATCCTTTAGGGCTTAAAGCACTCGGATACTTGGAATACTTGGTTGAGGGTCAAAGAGGTTAGACGCAATGATGTCACCATCTGTGACATAGCCTGATCGTCACCGATTGGCTGGGGGGGGGGGGAAATCCATGTGGTCCTGCAACCTCATGGAGAGGGGAGGGAATTTACCAGGGATCCCCCTGACCGATAACCGGTTAAAGCCACGACAATCGGTTACAAGAAGAGCAGAAAAATATATTTGTTTGATCTGTTGATTTAAAACATGCCCCCCCTTCTATGGGTTCCTCTTGACGTACAATTGAGGCCCTCTTCTTCTAAGCTCTGCCAACAAAAGCTACTTTCAGCTGCTCCCTTATTCATAAGGGGTCACCACATGTTTGATTTGGCTTTTTTTTTTAAAACACCAGGTGCCTTTCCCGACGCAACCCAGAAAGGATTTGTGTCTCCTCTCAGGATCGAGCCGAGGAGCTTTGCCTGTGCACCTCGCAAGCGAAACCGCTGCACACGAGAATGACTCTGAGCTGCAAATAAAAATGTACAATCGATCAATCAATAAATGAGTAAGTCAGGTTGCTTAAAGCGCATCTGATTTTTACTCCATAATAATCGGGAAAGTTCAAAGAAACTTTATGCATTTTCCTCTTTACAGCACATAAGTTTAGCCCTTCTTTTTGAGATGAGCTGCACATGCGCATAAGCTTAAACAGAGCTATGAAAACACAGAAAACCGAATGAGACGACAGCATTTCTGTTTGCTTTTACTCCAACTATTACTGCAGTTTTTTCCCATAAACAGCTTGAGAAGTTGATCTTGTGGAAAAAGGAAACCACTCGATGCAACACCTGTGGACTTCCGGTTTCTCTGGGTTTAAGATGATATAGTTCTAAAACTTTGAAGTTAAAGAAGTCTTCTATCAAGCTTAACTTTAACTTCTGCCTAAACTCGACTTAAATCAGCCGCAGCAAACACGGACGCAGAGGGGACAAATGCGGTTTTGCCAGAGATCAGCGCTGCTCATTGACTACTTGACTACCTATCTGTCTATCAGTGTATGTGCAGCAGCATTGTTGGTGTTAACACAACCTCAGACAGACTGATAATAGAGCAGCTGGAGCATGAAATCACACAGAAAGAAAGAGAGAGAGGGAGAGAGAGAGAGAGAGAGAGACAGACAGAAAAAGACCAGAGAGACTAAAGACACTGATAAGGAAAGAAGGGGGTGATAGAAAGACGTGCGCGTACAGAGAGGAAAACTAAAAGATGGAAAAAAAGAGGGGAAAAAAGAGGAATCAAAAAGAGACAAGTAATGGTTGGTGGCATGAGCAAGAGAGTATGAAGCAGGGTCACTGTGAGTGAGCATGAGAGGGCGAGCAAGCTGGGGGAGGGCGAGACTCAGAGAGAAAGAAACAGACACCAAATTCATTGTTTTCATTGTCTAATTTAAAGCACAGAGAGGGAGATGATAATAGACGGACGGGGGAGTGGAGGAAGGGAGGAGGCGGAGAGGAAGAGAGAAAAATGAGGAGCAACATGAGACGAGTTGAGATTCACAAACATTCCTACTTCAGACTCAAGTTTGAAGCTGAAAATATTCATCCTCAGAGCAGCTAGATTCCCACCACGGCTTCCCAAACCTCCCCATCACTGTTTGCTTTTACTCCAAAAATTCAATTAGAACTATTTTAAGCCTCTTGTTATTACAGCTGCCATGTAAACACCTTAAACACCAGCTTATCCTGTTGGATTTCGCCAGACAAAAATCTGACTTTTGAGTATCAAACACTTGAAAAAAGTTATTTATGCAAACATGATTTGGCAAATGTGCCTATCCGGAAAAGTCAAATTAATAATGACTCACTTTAAAGCTATATTGATAATGTTTGCGCTTTTAAGTGCTATTTTCCAGAAGAATTTTTTGCTCCTTTCAGTTGTCCTGATGTGAGAGTAATCTTCAGAAACTGAGACGTCCATCTTCCTTCCTGCCAAACTCTAACTTTTGCTCCCGGTTTTGCTTCTACTACTTTTATTTTATGGGCCAAACAACTAATCAATAGGGGGAAAAAATGATTAATTAATAGTAAATAATTACATTTTATATCCACTTATATCCATGTAAACAAATGGTTGAAATAAAGACTAATTAAAATCACAGCAGTCAAAATTATTAGCTTATAAAAAGTTCTCACAATTACACATTTTCAATATTGCTCGATGAAGTTCATTTAACTGTGTTATTAATTCTGCAGCCTTACTATTTACCACAATTATTTACAAAATTATAATATGTGCATCATAGAGTCAAAGTCAAAGTTGAGTTTTTAAGTGTGTATAGTAACACACAGTTATCTTAATGTCCTGCTTACAGTAGGGCTAAACTGTTTAAATATTATATTAGGCCAAGAGATCAGCCAGGCAACCCTGGTCACCAGGGAAAAATGCATATTCTCCGACTGGTTGGAGAGTCATTATTGGAGGTTGCTAGCAGTTGCGAGGTGTTTGCAGCTGGTTGCAAAGAAGTATACAGTGATTCACTCGAAACTTTGGTCACTAGCAGATTGCCACTGTTGACCACACTTTGCACAGAAGATGCTGACATGTCTGCAAACACCTGCCAACTACTAGCCCGGCGATAGTGAAACCTCAAAAGCTGCAATGTAAACTGGAAACAGAATTTGTGCTGTACCACTTCAATCAACTCATTTCAAAAGGTGCAACCTTTACTTTGAAGGTGCATGTTCTCCATTTCCGGTTTGAATCGCACTTTTCAGAATTCCAATACAGCTTGGAGAGCAGTTGGCGACTGACTGCAGACAAGTCAGACTCTTCAATGCAAACTACGGGCAACCTCCGCAGTCTGCTAGCAACCAAAGCAGGGGGACACCACCTTATACCTCCAACCAATGCAACCAGATTCACCTACCAGCAACTGCTCACCAGCAGGTTGGGGAACACACACTAGTTGCCACTTCTCAAAATACAGAACATTAAAATAAAAATTGTTTTCAGATGCTTCCTGGTGACCTTTAACTAAAATTCAACTTGAATTCTTTTTTAATTGGTTTCATCTTTCAGCTGCTCCCTTTAGCGGTGTCCACAGCAGATCATCTGCCTCAGTCTCACTCTGTCCCTACCCTCCGTCACAGCAACCCTCTGCATCTCCTCCTTCACTACATTCCCAAACCTTCAGGATTCTTTTTTTTTATTGGTAATGACTGATAAAAAATTGTGGGTGTGGGAACTTTTCTTTGGCTTCTAAAGTGGGGTATGCCAGGAAAAGTTTAAAAATCCCTGGCTTACACTAATTTATTTATAGCTAGGAAAAAACAGACCTAAACAATTATACTTTATGACTTCTGAAACTATTATTTGAAAGATTTTCACGTCAAATAAGGTTGGAGTACCTCGGACCAGCATGTGAGGGTACATGGAATGAGAACATTTCTAGTACTTTTATTGGCTCCTTTAATATACATTTACAGCCTGTTTTCTTATCTTCTTGTTATGCTGCAGGAGTATCTACAGACAGGTGCTACAAACTATCTGCATCCATAAACACTGAGGTACTTGCCAGTGGTTGATGATGTGTACTCGTTCCTATAAAACCTTCATAATACAAACAATATAATAAATACAGCGTATGTGGATTCAGAAGTGGATTGAAAAGTGTGTATTTATGTTTTGTTTTGCAGTCTAAAAACAGGCTGCCACTAGCGCTGTTATAGAGCCATATTTCAAGCCTGTAGAGGGATGATTACCTGTCATGTATACTTTTAGCCAGGTGTCCAGCCTGCACGCTGCATCCTCGCCAACTTATAAGCACTGAAAGGTGAATTTTCAGCTATTTTTATTTATTTGTTTTACATTTTGACATTAAACAAAAAGCAGCTTTTGGTGAATTGGCATACACTTGACAGTCTCTTATAAAACACAGCAGGTTGCAGGCTTCAGTCCAGCCTGCTTCCTGATGACCGACCACTGTGTGTTCTGTCTCTGCCCTGTCTCTGTTCAGTCCCAGGCTGAGGCTAAATTTACTCAGTGTGGGTTACATGCTGGAAAAAAAGGGCTAAGAGCTCCTGATATAGGGCTGCATAAACACACATGGCCTTTTATTTCTGCTCCGAGTGCACTGACTCTTTTTGAGAATGGTGCCGTATTTATCCAGTGAAAATGTTTCATGAGCATGTTTACGCTCATTTCTAATGACTTCCTGTTGCACGTTCTCACACTCCCACACATTCACAGGCACACTGAGCCGCAGATCGCTCTGGAAGCTGGGAGGTCGGTGCCTTGCCCGATGGCACAATGGTGATCCTGATTAAGGAAGGGGAGGAAGTGTTTAATATTTACATTCTGTTCAGATGCTCTGCTTCGGGTTCCTGCACACACACAGAATGATTTGTGATTTGACTTAAAATACAAGCTGCAGGACAAGAGCAGGAATCCGTCTTATTTCTGTGAAAAGGGTCAACGTTTTACAACGACCAAATTCCTGTGATATATCCCACCAGCATCAAACTGCATAAGGTCTTCATTTCGTTTAAAGTAGTACATTTAATTTATGGTACTTTTTGAACTTTACTTACTTATATTGATTTAACTGTACTTTTTACCCCCCATAATGAGAAGTGCAGTATTTAAACTTGCTTCTTCTGCAATGGCAAAGACTCATGGGACTGTCATTTAACTTCAGATCCTCAATTTAGTAAGTAATGCTGTGGTCATTATTTTAATTATGTTGTGTTTAGACTTTGATTCATGTGTATTTGTGTGGCCAAGAGCAGTGTATTATCAGGCCACCGTGACTAAGACTCACGTAGTGATTAATGACAGCGACTGTGTTCCGATTTATTGTTTAAATATCAATAAAACAAAAACATAAGAGTGTTTCTGTAAGTGTGCGGTGTATGGAGGAATGCACCAAAAAATTAGATCTTTGTATGTAATACATGTTTAAAGACAAATACTCTTGACTTTCTTCAGATACAGCCATGTACACTGATGTTTTATTAGTCTAGATATTAGAAAATTTGCAAAACTATGGTTATAAAAAGTGTGTCTTAGAGAGTGTCTTGTACTTTTTCCTACATTAAATTTATGAGACTTAAACCAAAAACTCAAAATTGGCAAAAAGGCAGAACCTGTCCCACTCGAGAGTGTTTTACTTTCTTTTTGTCCCATTTGTTTCTTTCTTTCTTTGCACCATTTATAAAAGCCAATATACAACGTTTTACAAAGTATCTTCTTTCAGCAGGCCCTCCAGACAAATAAAATGTACATTTACATTAATAAACTAGCGCAACAGATGCAAATCGCCCAATCTCAAATGGCTTGAGAATTCAATTTATGTAGCGCCAATTCAACAACAATGGTCATTTCAATACATTTTATATTGTAAGGTAAAGACCCTACAATAATGCAGAGAAAACACCAACAATCGGACGACCCCCCCTATGAGCAAGAACTTGGCGACAGTGGGAAAGAAAAACTCCCTTTTAACAGGAAGAAACCTCCAGCAGAACCAGGCTCAGGGAGCCATCTCCCACGACCAGTTGGGGCTGAGGGGAGAGAGACAGGACAAAAGACATGCTGTGGAAGAGAGCCAGAGATTAATAATAACTAATGATTGAATGCTGAGTTGTGTATTAACAGAGTGAAAAGAGGTGAACGAAGATTAAACACTCAGTGCATCACGGGAAGCCCCCCAGCAGCCCAAGCTTATTGCAGCATTATTAAGGGAGGGTTCAGGGTCACCTGATCCAGCCCTAACTATAAGCTTGATTAAAAAGTAAAGTTTTAAGTGCAATATTAAAAGTAGAGAGGGTGTTTGTCTCCCGAATCCAAAGTGGGAGCATCAGAAAATGGCTGAATGTTAGCTTCCTCCATGCTATGCTACCACTCCGGCTAGCAGCTAGTAGGCTGGTGTTGACACGTGGTGCAATAAATACAGAGCAGCATAGAACTGATCAGAATAGACGCGTCTGCTGGCACAGATACCTGATGCAGCACGAGTCAACGTTAAAAAGATATCTCAACAAATATCAGATCAGTGCAGCCGAATTTAATTAATGGTCATTTTTTGTCGAGTCATGACGGCAGCAAGTTAAAAATGTCTCCTTTTGAGTTCTGTTGACAAAGTTGTGTTGCCACCTGCTTCCACTGTAAACCATGTTTACAGTCGTCTTGTCCTGGACTTTACTAGAACACCGCTAACTTCCTCAGCACGTTACTGCAGCCAACTGTCGACCGAGGTGACGACATGAAGCCTTCAGTAGCACCTACTGATATAAACACGTGTAGTGATCCACAGACAGACATATTTTTTTAAAGATCTAATAATCATATTCCAATTAAATTTAGCACCAATGGAGAAAAATAAACAATATTAAACAGCTTAAAGGTCAAAAGCAGCGACAAACGCTGGACGATAAACAACTACAAAACAACGACAACAGAAAAATGAAGAAGTGCAAACATATAATTTAATTGGGACCAAAACAAAATAAAAGTCTTACAGTCAAATTCAGAGTCTGGATGTCCTTTTAAAACAAACACACATTTCTCTCCCACACACACACACAGATAGTAGTTGTTGCTTACACAGACGCTCTTGCCGTCCTGTAAACTGCAATAAACCCAAACACACACAAGAACACACCGTAAATCTCACCATAATACGCCCTCTGAGTGTACGTGTGTGTGTTTATGCATGTGTGAGCCCCTGTGTCTGTGTGTGAGAGCGAAAGTGTGTTTTATAGGTGTTGTAAATTTGGCTGCCGGCGTTGTTTTTATCAGCATATTCGCAAGCTGTTTAGCCAACGGTGCAGATGTCACTGTTACGACCACACAAACACACACACACACACACACACATATACATCAAGGAATACACACATAAAGAATCTGCAGAGAGAGATAAAGAAATGTGTACACAAACACACACACACACCTATATTTAATTTAATTTATATATATAAGTATTTGATACTGTTTATACAATTTGGCATGTGTGCATAACCCCATCTAAATTCACCTGGTAGTGTGTGTGTGTGTGTGTGTGTGTGTATTTGTGTGTGAGTATGTGCGTAGGTCACACACATGCAAGCCAGCCCACTATTTGCATCTGCCTACGTAAGCCTGTATCACTTTTGTGTGTGTAGGTTTTTAAATGTATGCGTGATTGGTGTGCACACACGCAAGTGTGTGAAGGTCAGCACAGGAGTGTGTCTGTGTGTTTTCAGTGTGTGTGTGTGTGTGTGTGTGTGTGTGTGTGTGTGTGTGTTATTTGATTAATGCTGAGAACCATGGAGTGTTTAGAAAGAGGTCATGACCTTTCAGCTCCCATTCAATCAGACAGGGAGTGAGAGAATACCTCCACCCCCCACTCCCACCCCACCTCTCTTTCTTCTGGCTTTTTTCCTCTCACCCCTTGAGAATCTGATAAACCTTAGTCAGCACACATACACAGACACGGACATACATGTACCACATGCTAATAAACCTTATTTAGCTGAGGGGCAGTGACCACACTTAAACTACGTGGCTACGAAACGTTGGTCCCAGATCCCACTGTGAGACAAGATTTGCAGCTGTGGGAGCCAAAGACAGAAGTTTAGGATGAAATTGTCACAATGTGACAGCTGCTATCACTTAAATATGGAAAAGTTTTGCCGGGGCAGTTTGTCAAAATTTCAACTTAATAATATGATATTTCAGTTTATCATCTCTAAGTTTTGGGATCTCAAAATTTTGAGTTACGCATCTCAAAATTTCGGCTAAACTGTGAAATCGTGATTTATTATCTCCAAATTTTGCAATCCAGTAAGTTCAAATTTTGAGATGCGTAACTCAAAATTTTGAGATACTAACTGGAAATTTGGACTTTGTCTGTGGCAGAAAGCACCTGATTGGAAACGGGATTGTAATAGCCAGCGAAAGGAATTCCACTTAAAACTAGTTCCACAGTGTCCAATCCACCAGATTCGAAGCCCATCAAGTCCTTTTACTAATAGTATAATGTTTTATTGGGGGGGGGGGGGGGGGGGGGCTACAAC
>JAVDPK010003080.1:14463-27635 GCA_034780415.1 Cichlasoma orientale | reverse complement strand
ATAGATAGATAGATAGATAGATAGATAGATAGATAGATAGATAGATAGATAGATAGATAGATAGATAGATAGATAAGTTCATTAATGGGGAGCTTTATTGAATGTGTTTTTTAATGTTTATTTCATTATTAACATATAATCAGTACCATCAATCACTGTGACAGCCACCTATTGTCAGCCTGGCTGTCACACTGCACTGCGCTGTGTGTGTGCATGTGTGTGTGCGCGCGTGCGTGTGTGTGTGTATATATATCAGCAGGAGAGGGATAAATAAAGAAAGTGAGAGGCCGTGAGTGTGTATTTGATGCAATTTAAACAAGGTGTGTAAAATCAATAGTCCTCTTCTTAAGGCAAAGGACAGAGGATTCAAAGCGAGGAGACAAAGCAAGGGAGAAAAGGAAGGAAAAGGAGGAAGGACAAAAGCAGATGGGAAGAAAGGAAAGGCCATTAAACTTGTAAACGTTCACATAAATACTCAAGTCACAGTTATGAGCAGGAAAGAGGAATTTTCTACACGCTCCAATATGAGAGTTGAATGTATCATGTCAGCCAAAATCTGTTGTTAAAGGCAATTAGATGGTTTAAATTAATATGCAGAAAATTCATTCTTTCTCATATGCTTTCTTTGAATTGCTAATAGCCTTTTTATCAAACCGTTTGTACGCTAAGTACCAACAGTAACTATATTTTTGTTTTCTTCTGTCCGATTAGCATTTATTATTGGGTTGCCTGATGATGTCATTTTATATCTTTATCCTTCCTCATGTGTCATAACCACAGTATTATCTGCACACTAAGTAATATTTACATTAGTACAGGTTACTCTCGCACCAACAAAACACCAAAAAGGACAAGCAAAGGCAGGATCACTTTTAAGCCACTTTATTTTACTTTAAGGAGAAATGTAGAAAAGTAAAGTGCAAATCGACCTCACAAAACTGCTCCAGATTTTCAGCACAGTGGCAGAAATAAACTAGCTATGTTAATAAACACACAGTGCTTAACAAATTGATTAGACCATCACCCAGTGTAAGGTTTACCCCACAGCTGCCCTAAATTAACAGTATTGGTAATTACCAAAATCATTTTGTATGTTTCTGTAATGTACATTAAAGCTCTTTAATCCAAATGTTATTTTTAATTCTGAAATATAATTATTGTTGTTATCCATGAATTTTCAAATTTATACAAAAAAGCTGAAAAAACAATAAAGCGCGTCCTTGTTTTTTGATTAAAATGCCAAATTACAGTGATTTACTTGCATTCCTGAACAGAAAAATTAGTTTAAGTGGTTGAATGTTACGCTTGATTGATTTCCAACTTCAGTTTGTTATTTGCCTAATAAATAACAATAAAGTTTTTTTTGTCACATTTCTAAAAATTTGTGATTATTATTATATTATATTATAATCAAATTTGTTTAATCTTGTTTGTTTTTACACCCGCGGAGCAAATATTGGTTGGAACATCTCCCTACTGTCCCTTGCTAATCATGTCCCGTGATTGGTAGGGACATAACGGACGTTATTTGATATTGGTAGGGACGTGTCCCTACTGTCCCTACTGTCTATGCCCCTAATTCCTGGCAGGATGGCCCATTATGGCCCATTATGGCCCAGAGCAAACAGAAAACACGTTCAGCTTCAGACGAAATCAGAATTATTCAGGCCGACACAGCAAATACTGGTTATACTGGTTAGACTAGCAACGCTGCGGTGTTTGTGTTGCAGATGGTGCAGATCCAACCGTGCAGCAAATCTCTGTTAATTACCTTGCAGTTGTGGACCTGTGTTTTACATGTGGTGCGGCTGACAGAAAAAAATAAAATGCCAGGACTGTGTGTGAACATATTTGTCCCTTTAGTTTTTCCACTTCTTTGTTCATTCCCTCACATCCAATCCAATAGTTTCGGCAATCTCCCTCCAGGATTTTGCTGACATCTGTGAGTCCTTATATTGACGCTATGATTATTATTCCTTATAGTGAGATGATGAATGTTATTCTCTCACTGATAAATTAAAAACTTGCTAACTTTCTGCAGAGTCAGTTGCTACAGACCTCCAAACTTCATGGAATGGGTTTCCATGACTGATCAGCTGCATCCAAGCCTTACGTCACCAAGCACAATGCAAAGCGTTGGATGCAGTAGTGTAAAGCATGCCACCACTGGAATCTAGAGCAGTGGAGACGTGTTCTCTGGAGTGCTGAATCACGGGTGGTTGCCAGGAGAACGGTATTTGTCTGACGGGACTGTGCCAAGTGTAAAGCTTGGTGGAGGAGGGATTATGGTGTGGGGTTGTTGTTCAGGAGTTGGGCTCGGCCCCTTAAAGGAACTCTTAATGCTTCAGCATACCAAGACGTTTTGGACAATTTCATGCTCCCAACTTTGTGGGAACAGTTTGAGGATGGCCCCTTCCTGTTCCAGCATGACTGCGCACCAGCGCACAAAGCAGGTACATAAAGACATGGATGAGCAAATTTTGTGTGGAAGAACTTGACTGGCCTGCACAGAGTCCTGACCTCAACCCAATCTAGTCCTGCCCGTTTGGGATGAATCAGAGTGGAGACAGTGAGCCAGGCAGCATGGACTCAACTAGACCCCTGAAGGTGTGCTGTGGTATCTGAACCAAGATGTTAAACAGGTCCTTTAAGTCTTTTAAGTTGTGACGTGGGGCGTCCATGGATTGTTTGTCCAGCACGTCCCACAGATGCTTGACTGGACTGAGATCTGGGGAATTTGGAGGTCAACACCTCAAACTCTTGTTGTGCTCCTCAAAGCATTCCTGAACCATTTTTGCTTTGTGCCAGGGCGCATTATCCTGCTGAAAGAGGCCACAGCTGTCAGGGAATATTGTTTCCATGAAAAGGTGCACATGGTCTACAACAATGCTTAGGTAGGTGGTACGTGTTAAAGTAACATCCACATGGATGGCAGAACCCAAGGTTTCCCAGCAGAACATTGCCCAAAGAATCACACTGCCCCCACCAGCTTGCTTTCTTCCCATAGTGCATGCTAGTGCCAGGTGTTCCCCAGATAAGTGACGCACATGCACCTGACCATGTGATGTAAAAGAAAACGTGATTCATCAGACCAGCCCACCTTCTTCCAGTGCTCCGTGATCCAGTTCTGATGCTCACATGTCCATTGTTGGTGCTTTTGGCAGTGGACAGGCGTCGGCGTGGGCACCCTGACATGTCTGTGGCTATGCAGCCCCATACTCAACAAACTGCAATGCACTGTGCATTCTGACACCTTTCTATCAGAACCAGCAGTTTGAGCTACAGTAGCTCGTCTGTTGGATCGGACCACACGAGCCAGCCTTTGATCTCCATGTGCATCAGTGAGCCTTGGCCACCCATGACCCTGCTGCTGAATCACCACTGTTCCTTCCTTGGACCACTTTTCATAGATACTGATCCCTGCAGACTGGGATCACCCAAAAAAGGGCTGCAGTTTTGGAGGTGCGCTGACCCAGTTTTTGAGCCATCTCAATTGGCTCACAAACCTGCTCGAATCCTTACATTTGTCCATTTTTCCTGCTTCTAGCGGATCAACTTTGAGGACAAAATCTTCACTTGTTTCCTAATATATCCCACCCACTAACAGGCGACATTATGAAAAGATGATTCGTTTTACCCAGCTGTCAGTAGTCGTAATGTTTTGCTTGATCGGTGTATAAATGCGGTATAAACTTGCCTCCCTGTAATAGATTACTGTGATTTCAGGTAGAAAGAAATCCTGTCCTAGCTCACAGCTGGATTGCTGCCGGTTTAAATCCCAGCTGGGAAATGTTTAATCAAAAGAAAAAAAGAAAAAAAAAAGCATTTGATGGGAAAATTGTAAACTACTTCTGCAACGCCCTTGACCAAAGCACTTAGCACGAACTGCAGCAAGCAGCAAGAAAAACACCTTCAATCGAATAAATCAAAACCAAAGCCGGTCTGCTGTGAGGCAGGGGTTACTCTGGGTCCCCCAGGAGGCGCTGCAGATTTCATTTCCTAAAAAATAAATAATTAAATAATTAAATTAATAAATAAAAATGCAACAGGGGAGACTGGGAAATGGCACAGGAACAATGAAAAGCATTTGGATGAGGGCTCTGGTTTTAAATTTGACTTGGAAAACTTTATTGATCCGGGTGCCAAACGGAATTACGGAAATGAACCCGGAGCTTTGAAGAGAAGTTTCACTGTCGTTATCGTAAGCCCCTGTAATCCATCATATCTGGGAATCAAATTAACATATATTTACATGGACACACACACTTTTATTGCACACTCTCACATGATTTCTCTCTCTCTCTCTCTCTCTCTCTCTCTCTCTCTCACACACACACACACACACACACACACACACACTAGCACAGAGGCCAAATCATTAGTTGTAGGTTAATTAGTGTTATAATTAATAACCCAGCAGACATGTGTATACGTGTGTGTGTGTGTGCGTGCGCGTGTGTGTGTGTGTGTGTGTGTGGTGAGTGTATATGTGTAACGAGAGGTCGGGAGTTAAATCATATTAATTTCAACATTGATTAAGCAATAAAAAAGACTTTTAACTAGCGGGGGTGTATATCACTTCACCACACAGGCATCGCAATTTAAATCTATGTATTAATTAAAGTGTGTGTGTGTGTGTGCGCGCGCGCATATGTATATGTGTTTTGCCGAGCTTGTCGCCAAGGTTTCTAGAGCGAGAAAGGGATCAACACTCTTTAAAGGGAGATAAAGAGAGACGGGGGGGAGAGAGATTTGAAGGGGGGGAGTGATAGCAAAACATGGATCTAATTCAGAGAAAAGGAGCCGAAACAGAGACGAAGAAGTAGTAGAAGAAGAGGGGAGTGGGATCGAGGGAACGTGTGAGAGGTATAGATAAAATGGAAAAAGACAGAAAGGGGGGGATGAGGAGGGAGGGAGAGGCTGACTGCTGCGTGATTGGATAAGCGCCAGTGACTCTTTGAAATTGTGATTGCCTCAGATATGCATTTCAACGTATAGCTTAACTTTTCTCATATAGATAACGGCTTCGTTAGCCCCTTAAAAACTTTTGCCGGTTGCCAACTTGAAAGCCGTCGCGCGAGGCGTTTCCGCTTTAATTTCCCCAGTCAGGATTTGGCGATTGATCTGCTTTGAAGGGGTTTTAAGCTGTCGAATGTAAAAGGAGCTCGGAGAAGTGACGTTTTTAATGGTTGCAAAACTTGGACGGGTTCACGTGGCAGCGACTCCGAGCCGCAGAGGTTTCTTCGAGCGCTGCTTGAGACTCAACAAAGGTGGGAAATAATTGAGTTCTAACGGCGTTGCTGAAGAGCTGCGGTGAGTTATTGGCTGTGTTAGGTTGCCAAGGCTTTCCCAAGACCATGCAAGGCCTCACTGAAGGTGAGCTCCATAAAACAAAGCAGACTGGAAGGTTAAACCTGCGGAAGGTGAGATTTTAAGGTAAAAAAAAAAAAAAGTGGCCCGTCTTATCAGCTGGAATCACAAAGTAGGTGTGCAGCAGAAACGAGCACCTCATCCAGCCCAACAGAGACGCTCTGATCTTAAACTAACACTTGTTTATTCATATCATACCGGCAATATATACACACAGTTACCTCTTCCAGGGAGGGATGCATTGAATTTCAAAGGTGACATGAAATACCTGTAAATATACGCTACACATGAAAGCAGACCTGAATCGATATCACGGCTGAAAGGGCCGGTTTACCCACAAATCAAATTGCACATTGCATATTTTTCCTCTGAGCTGTAACACTTTTTTCCCCTGGTCGTATGTCCAGACTGTTATGAGTTTTGGTTACTCTTTGTTGTTTCTTGTGTTGTTTTGAAAGTATTTCATACATTGTGCGTGTTTTTTGTGTCTCATCTTTGTTCGGTTTCTACCAGCCTTTTGCATCTTCCTGTCCCGCCCGCTGTTTCACCCCTGAGAGAGTGAGTAGATGTAACTAATGAAGTGGACTGTGAGTACATATATCAGCATATATATTGGTAATTTAGATTCACCAATTTGCCTAACCCCATGCATGTCTTTGGACTGCGGGAGGAAGCCAGAGAACCCACGCAGACACAGGGAAAACATCATAAATATATAAATCATATTTCATTAGTTACGTCTAATGACAGAAGGCCTTAATTCTGTTTGGTTGTTGACATGATAGCATCACACAGATGAAGCAGATTCGTCAGCTGCACGTCTATGATGCTCTACTGGACTGAGATCTGGTGACTGTGGAGGCTATTTGAGTACCCTGCTGGAAGCAGCCATCAGAAGATGGGCACACTCTGGTCATAAAGGGATAATGAAACAACAATACTCAGGTGTGCTGTGGTGTTTGAATGATGCTCAGTTGGTGCTAAGGGGTCCAAAGTGTGCCAACAAAATAGCCCCCATACCATCACACCAGCAGCAGCAGCCTGAACTGAAACAAGACAGGATGGATCCATGCTTTCATGTTGTTTACACCAAATCCTGACCCTAGCATCTGAACCGTGCAGCAGAAACTGCGACTCCACAGACCGAGTAACAGTTTTTCCAACCTTCTGTTGTCAAATTTTGGTGAGCCAGCATAAATTGTAGCCTCAGTTTCCTGTTTGTGGCTGACAGGAGTGGCACCTGGTGTGGTCCTCTGCTACTGTAGCCCATCTGCTTCATGGTTTGATTTGTTGCTCTTCTGCTTACTTTGGCTGTAACGAGTGGTTATTTGAGTTACTGCTGCCTTCCTCAGCTTGAACTAGTCTGGTCATTCTCCTCTGACATCAGCAAGTCATATTCATCCAGAGAACTGCTGCCCACTGGATATTTTCTCTTTGTCAGTCTAATCTTTGTCTGTGTTAACAAGCAGCTGAACAAGTGTACCTAACACTAAGATGGCCAGTGAGTTTGGACAATGCACGCGGTCACTCTAACGTTACCGCTCAGTTGACAGGAGACGCCAGCAATATTTACATCCTGTCACACTGTCACAAGCGTGAGTCTCTTATCGTGGGCTGATGGACACTTTATACTGCACAATGATATGGTAGGTGGTTTTTGCTTGGTGCTTTGAGCACCTCAAGGTGAGTGCCGTTTAGTTCCGTTATATTCAAGAGAAGGCAGACCTCTGCACAGCTGGTATTCCAAAACCTGGCCAACTCACAGCAAAGTAATCTCCACAGATAACTAGCACTAAAGGTCAGAAAAGAAATAGATCAGTCTGATTTTGGGGTGTCTTTTCAAAGTAAAAGTAAAGAAATGCATTTGAAAGTCATACTGTAGATACACAGCCAAAGTCCATCTGTATTGTAGTAAAAGCTTTGATGCCAAAAAAGAAGTCCTTGTGAACTTTGCAGACTAATGGGAGGATTTAGATTCTTCCCTGTGAATCCCAACAAGGGCAAATGTATGTACTCTTATGTGCAGTTAAGGATTTTAGTAAGGACAGGGGTTAGTGACAGCAATATAGGGAACTGGGTTTGACGCCATGCTTTATTTCAGCTACCATCGTCCTCTTCTATTCTTCATATTTTTTTAAATAATTTCTCCAGCAATGTTGAGATCAAGGTCAAGTTCTGTGTCTCACTTTTTGGTCATTTTTTCTCAATTTGGTCTTTTTAGACTTCAGTCTCACAGGCCTCCTGGCAGCCTCCAGTAACCAGGGTTGCTCGCTGTCACCAGGTGAAACTATTTGCAAGGAGGGCGATGCACCAAAAACCACCTTGTGATTGCTTTGGTTGCCAGCAGCTTGCCACGGTTTGTCAGCAAACACTTGCCATTTACTCTCTGAGCTGTACATTACCGGTTTCTGGTTTGTGTTTCACTTTTCACAGTTTCACTACCTACCAAGAAGCTGGTGAGTGTTTGCAGCCGCAGCAATCTGCAAGCAACCATACAGTAGCAATCAGTTGGCAGTTTTCGGTGCAGCACGATATATCGCTCTTTGCAACCAATTTCATGCAAGCAAACACTCACCAACCGGTTGCAGAATACACACTTTTCCCTACTGACCAATAGGGAAAAGTGGAGGTCACCTGCATGAATGACCGGGGGTTGGTTTGTAAATTATCACTTGGAAAATTTAGCATCTCAATTTGATCATTTTCTGTCTTTAGTCATGAGTAATATTGCAGGTAAAAAGCAAAAGACCCCAAGAGCCCTTCAGAGCCTGTTCAGTAGATATGATAGAAAATCTAAATTTTCAGGGGGAGAAAAAAGTCCAGTGTGGTAGCTTAGCGATTAGCACTGTGTTCAAACCTGAGCAGGGTCAAAAAGAGAACAGCACGCACATCCAAAATTTCAAAAGGGTGCTGGATCAAGCAAGGTATACTCAGGGAAAAAAAGGTCCGCACACCTAGAGCTCCTAGAAAAAACTTTTTTTTATTTTAATATCATTATCGGCCTCAAGCGTAGGAGTGACGTTTCAGGCCGATAATGATATTAAAATAAAAAAAAGTTTTTTCTAGGAGCTCTAGGTGTGCGGACCTTTTTTTCCCTGAGCAAACCTGAGCAGGACCCAACTGGTGTGGGTGGAGTTTGCATGTTCTCACTGATCTAGTACAGGTTTTCTCCCTATTATACATATGCCTATCTTGGCCCATTATGCTTGTAAAATGTTGCTTCCTGTTTCCTGATTGAATAAAGTTTTTCTTAAAAAAGGAAAAAGGTGGTCAAAGGCTAAAACACAGAAAAAATGAGCTGCTTTTATGAGTTTAACCAGCTGACCGCAGGAGCACACTCAAGGCACACCAGACACAAAGTCAGGTTTAAGACACACAAACACTTGCAGATCTCTCACTTTTACACACACACACACACACACACGCACACACACACACACACGCACACACACACACACACACACACACACACACGCACCCACACACACCTACACACACAAAAAACAGTCACCGCAGGGTGTTGGAGGGAGAAATGATGAGAAGATCAATCATCAGCTGTCAACAGTGGCTAATAGAGTATGAGAACAACATATTAACTATACTGGTTAGATTAACACTTAAACACACACACACACTAACACACACATAACTGAAGTGCATTAAAATAGAAAAACCAATTCAGTGCCGTCTATTGATTAGTTTCATAGATGATTAGTCAAAAAATTAAGTGACAGATACAATTTTACTGTACAGACGCACAAAGAAACACAGCAAAGATCACACGGATCAGGCCACATGCAGACTGACAGATACACACACCAGTCCAGAGATATCGATAAAAATACACCGACCCAAATACAGCCTACAAATCAAACTTGCTTGTAGTGCTAGTGATTGTCTTGGTTTCAGTGGTAAATAGATCGAGCTCCATGGAGAGAAACTGGCACCGTGGCAGAGTTTCCTCCTGAAAGCTGCCAGAAAGCAGCAGAGACGTTTGATTTCTGAGGGGTTTTCTTCTCCGCACACGCTCACAGGGGTTGACTGAGAGCTGGAATTTCACCTGGGCGTTAACGGAAGAATGTGAACTCTCCTTAACGCCCCGACTGGCCTGAGTTGAACAAAGGCAGCACAGAGGGAGGTCAAATGAGTAGTTTGATTATTCTGCACTCACATGAATAGGCAGGACTATTGAAGTAAGAAAGAAATCCTCCAAATTAAATTACTAAAATGTGCTTATAAGCGAGGTACTCGTAGACATGTATAGTGAATATAAATCTGCAGCCGGCAGCCTTTTAGCATTTTTTCACCTGCCAACACCTCCAGTCATCATTAGTTTAGCATGACGGATAAAATCTGCTTCAAATGTGGAGCTGACATCCTGTTCCTGTTTCATGTTTTTGATACTGTACAAAAAGAAATGTGTTTCTAAATACTGTAGCTGTAGTTCAAGGTTACATTTTTAAAAATTGGACATATTTATTTTTACAAATCAATCAGCAGGAAAAAAGCTTTTGTGGGAACTATTTTCAGCAGGAGATTGAAACATGTTTGATTGTCTAATTAGTATTCCCACCAAATCTCTGTGTGTGGAGCATAACCATAGACTGTACATAAAGGATGGATGTAGCCCCTGTGACGTCACCCATCGATTTGTGGATCACCAGTTTAATGCCTTGAGTTTTGGCTGTCATCATCTTAGTTTTTGCTTTCATAAGTGATCACATTTGGATAATAAATTGGAGTGCTAATGTTTGTTAGCCTGGCTAAAAAACTGTACTCATAGACTATACAAATGAACCAGCGGGCAGAACCCAGAATGGCTGACTGAAGGCCGGACAGTCCTGAGCCACAAGGACCCCCAGAAGGGACCAGTCCCATCCAACTACCGGCCCATAACCTGCGTCTGTATAAATTAGAAGTTCCTGTCAGACATTTTAAACCACGTTTCGACTGACGACGTGCCGGTGCCCGTGCCGGTGCCAGTGCTGGTGCTAGTTCCAATGAACCGGCAAACCGCTTAAGAACAGGCCTGCGTTTCCAATGCGCTTTGCGAGCTGATCCTTTACGTATGAGTGTGGGTGGTTCCTCATCTGGAAACCTAATTCATAGCTGTGAAAATCACATCACTTTTCTCATGTAATACACACCTTGCAGTGAAATAGCGGTAGAAAACTTTACGTGCGATGGCAGAGTCATGCCCTTCTGCTGCCTGAGGGAGTTCGCAGTGGAAAAAACGCTGGTAGATTGAGTGATCACTCAAAATTAAAGACCAGACTGACCAACCTGTGCACCACATGGATTGATTACAAGTAAGCCTATGATTCAATGACTCATACATGGATCCTAGAATGCCTAGAATTACACATGATCAACAGGAACCTAAGGGCCTTCATCAGGCAAATGGGAACCATGAAGAGGCCGCTAGAAAAGCTGCAACCTCCAAGTACCTGCAGAGAGTAAAGCAAGTCCTAAGGAGTCAGCTGAATGGGAAGGACAAGATCCGGGCACCTATGCCCTGCCGTTCATCATAAGCTGGCCAAAGGAGAAGATAGGAACCGCTAACATCAAGACAAGAAAGCTCCTTACCATGCATGGAGGGTTTCATCCCAAATCCAGCACCCTGAGACTGTACACTAAGCGGAAGGAAGGAGGCCGAGGACTAGTGAGTGTCAGAACCACTATCCAGGATGAAACAACAAAGATCCATGAGTACATAAGGAAGATGGCCACAAATGATCACGTGCTTAGTGAGTACCTCAGCCAGCAGAAACCCAAGAAAGAGGAGAAACAGGAACAGGAACCATCATGAAAGGACAGGCTCCTGCATGGCATGTACCACCGGCCAATAGAAGTGGCTGATATTGAAAAATCCTGCCAATGGCTGGACAAAGCTGAGCTGAAAGACAGCACAGAGGCACTAATCATGGCAGCACAGGAACAAGCCCCGAGCGCAAGATTGTTAGAGGCTGGGGCCTACCACACAAGGCAAGACCCCAGGCAGAGGCCCCAGCCTCTAACAGGAATGACATCCGAGATCTCTATCCAGAAGAGTGCAGTCCTGGGAACAGCTAAGCTACTGCGCAGGGCCCTCAATCTGAGAGTGCAATACCTCAAGCTCCCAGGCAGTGCCGGCTCAAGCCTTGAAGGGGTCCTAAGCAAAATTTGATTTGAGGCACCCCCTTCATTGCACTTCATTGTCACCTGAGCCTAACCATTAATGCCAGAAGGTTGAAGTTGAATATAATTTTTTTGGGATGCATTGCTGTTTCAGCCATATGTACACAAGTCTGTTGAAAAATAATGTATTTCAATGATAAACATTGTAAAACTATGTCAAGACCAGGACATTGAGGAGGGTGGGGCAAGTATGCATGCCATATCCAAACTAGAGGGCATAGGCTTTTTAGGAAATATGTGATTTAGGGTGTCTGACCTGCTTTTGGACATGTTGGACTGTTTTCATCCAAAATATGGATATGTTTGCATAACTATGCAAATGCTCCTACTTACAGACTAAGCCATTTGTAATATATAAATAATCATTATGCAGTATACACAATTCCTGAGTATCAGTGGGATAATATCTAATACAAGTGGTCAGCAATTGGGCCCAGTGCTACAAGAAGTGTGGGGAATATGTTATTACGCTATTATAACACAAAATGTTGTGGCGGCAGTACCCCAAGACCATAAAAGCGAGGTCTACTAGTCTAGCCATGCAACCTGGCCACAGTGTGAAAACAACAAAACACTGTCACCACAGAAACAGTAAGTAAACCGCCACAGTTTACAAATGCACAGTTATGTCTCAACAAGCATGCATGAATAAAGCCAAGATATGCCCAGCTAGCATGTCCCATTCACTGAACCTTGTAAATATTCAACAACCCTGACATATAAGAGTCATGATTCTGCAGTGTGGCAGGCAGGGATAATGACCCCAAAACTAGGAAACTAGGAAAGCTAAACTGGAGCTAATAATCCAACAGCTAGGAATACACAGGGGAACTTGGAACCAGGAAACACACTACCTGGGTGAGACGACGTCATAATAGCTGCTTCTTTCTTTTAGGACACTGGCATGTAAAAAAAAAAAAAAGGAAAGTTTCCTAATAAATTTAGGTGAGCTCGGGGGCCCTCTGGTGGTCATGGGGCCCTACGCAGCCGCATATGCAGGGTGAGTAGGGAATTTAGACACCAAAACTGAATTCTGCACCAGGCTGTAAACATTTTTACTTCTGTTTTAAAGTTGTACAGTTTAACATGGGAGTCTATGGGGACTGACTCACTTTTGGAGAACAGCCACAAATGGCCACTAGATGAACTGCAGTTTTGTGTTGGCCTCGGAGTTTGCCGCTTCTGTGTTACCCAGCACAAGTGCTGCTGACAGATTTACTTTAAATCATTTAAATCATCCTTTAAATAGATGGTACTCTCAGGTTGGGTTCAGCTCACTATTGCAGTTGCAAGTATGTTCTAATACCATGGCTTTACCTGAAATAATATTCACAATTACTTAAATAGCTCAAAGAAATGTTTCATAACATTTAAAGACTCTATAATTCACATGTGCATGTATCTCTATGAAATCAGTGCTCTCACTTTAAGGTGTGTATAATGGCATTAATGGAAAAATCACATTAAACTGAAAACACTATTGACTCTTAAACAGGAAACTACAGCAGCACTCCTTTCTTTGACCTCCTTAATGATCCATTACACCAATGTGTGTGTGTGTGTGTGTGTGTGTGTGTGTCTGTGTGTGTGTGTGTGTGTGTGTGTGTGTGTGTGTGTGTGTGTGT
>JAVDPK010003080.1:0-14241 GCA_034780415.1 Cichlasoma orientale | reverse complement strand
CACACACACACACACACACACACACACACACACACACACACACACACACACACACACACACACACACACACACTCGTACCCAGGCTGGCATTAGCCTGGCACATACACTGATACATTCGCGCACGCACGAACACACACACGCGCGTGCACACACACACACAGGGAATAAGTGTGTGCAACTGTGCATTTAAAACACACACATACGGGTGCAACGGGTAATTTTGTATCCAAACTCACATCAAAACTTACTTAAAACAAGCAAAAAATAAATTTTCTTTAATGTTGCTCTCAATCATCATATTTTCCATCTCATTTTCATTATTTTTCCCACATATCTGCTCTCATTTCTCCCCTTTTCCTTTATCTCTCTTTCTTAATTTATCCTGTCTTGCATCTTTTGCATTTACTGTCCATCTCTCCTCTCCAACCCCCCCTCCCCTCCATCCCAGCTCTCCATCTTTCATCCTCTTCACTCTGTTTTGCTGGTTCAGCAGCAGCGTCATTAAGATGCCGAGTAAAAGGCAAAGACACACAGACACACACGCACGCACTTTGCATCTTTAATAATCCCACACGCAGCTGAAAGTGACACGATGCTGAACGAAGCTAAATACCTAAAAGTTCATCCTAATCCTTTCCCAAAAATGCATTCTGGATGTTGATTTTAATCAGGTTTCCAGCCGTCTTGCTGATCAGCTGTCATATTACTCTTAAGTTTCCTGTTGTTTTCTAAACAAATTGCCAAAGATGTTTTGTGAATATGCCTAAATTTTATTATGCTTATGAGTGACACATTTTCTGTGTTGTTCTGCTTAAAAAAGTAAGGCACAGATTTCTCGATTGGACTGCGTGGATATGTTGTTGGAACTGATGTGCGTAAGTCTTAATGTACAGCGACGTCTTTTCAAACTGGTCGTATTACCGTGAAGTCTTCGGCTGTCGAGCTTTCTTCTCTCCAATCCCTGAAGACTTCTCTGCTTTTCTGAGAAAGCTGAAAGAAAACACAGTTTCTGTGAACAGCGCCCTCTTCTTGTGCTCCACTGTGATCAAGTCGTGCGCTTTTCCCTCCAAATCCGAGCACGAAGGCCATTACTTTGCTTACCTTAATTGATGCAGTGTCAGTAAATGAATGTCTTAATGATTTACTGGCAATAAAATGCCACATAGGGCAGCTTTAAAGCACAAAGCCGAGCACAGAGGATGAAGGATGAACCCAGGTGTGACAGATGATGAATGTAAAGCAGGCGGATAGTTTAAAGCTAGTTTTTCCTAAAAGAAGAAGGAATGTTTTTATTTTGTCTAAAGAACTGCCAGTTAACACGGCGCATATATTCCACAACCCCACACTCTTCGTTGTTTTTCCTCCACTCATCCAGCCTAACCATCAAAGTCCTGGAAAGTGTGTGTAAATGATTAGACATGGATAGAGGGAGGAAGGAAAGATCAGGGGAATTCCTGCACCGTGCGAGGTGGTTGCACCTACTGACACAAATAAAAATATGGAAAGAACAGGGGGGCTGGGGAAGGGGAGTCTGGAAGGGAAAGAGGGTGAAGTTTGAGCTAAAGGTAAAAAAGTGGAAGAGTTTATGGGTCTGAGAATAGAAAAGATGAAAGCTGACCATCCAAAGACTGAGACAAGTCAGATCGCACAGCAGAGGAAAGCCAAGGATAAACATGAGGAAAGCAAAGTGAGGGAACTGAAGGCAGGGAATTAGTTTTAATGTCTTCATGTGTTGCTGTTTAGATTAGGACAGAGGGAGAAAGAGGAAAGACTGCTATCATTTGAAATGTTCCATCTAAAAATAATTAATATAAAGATAAAGGGGTCATTTATATGGCTGACCCCACTGAAACAAAAAATGTGCCAGGGAGAGCTAAGTCGAAGTTTCTAGTTAGGTAACTCAAAATTTTGACTTTCTGATTTAATCCTCTGAGTAAGTTGAAATTTTGAAATAATTACCCAGAATTTTGACTCGTGGATGGCAAAAATAAAAACAAATAAAAAACAAAATCAGTGGCAAAAATAAGCTTCCATAGCTTTGTGTGTCTAACTACAGAAGCTAATTAAAAAGCAAACCTGCTACAATTTGTCCTTAAATCAAGTTTACATAACAGCATTTTTCTAAATGGGCTGGTTCTTACATAGTGCTCTTCTACTCTACGTGAGCACTCAAAGCACTTTATACAACACATCTGCATTCACACACACATTTTTACAAGCACTTTTATTCTAGTGCTTTCTATCTAACATTCGCAGACACATTCACACTCCGATGAACACAGCGGGAGCCACTCGGGGTTCAATATTTTGCCCAAGGATATGTTGGCATGCATAGTGGAGCAGCCAGGGATCTTCAACTCAAAGCGCTTTCTTACTAAAAACCTCTTTCACCCATTCATACACCTGTTTTTTTCTATGCTTAGGCGCTTTTAACTTAAAGTTCACACTTCAATGGATGCATAAGGGGATTCAGTATCTTTCCCGAAGATAGTTTGACATGCAGGGATCAAACTACCAACCTTCTAATTAGTAAAAAACCCGCTCTACATCCTGAGCCACAACTGCCATGTAATGCTGTTTAATCCATCGAGACTGTTTTAGTGTAAGTTGCCAAGTTTTGAAAAGTCAGGTGAGAGGTGTCCACCTTCTATGGAATCTAATGGATCTCTAATGGACGTCTGAAAAATGAAACCAATATCGAAGTGCTATAAATTCTTTTTTATGGCCACCAGGGGGCTACTTCTCATGTCTCAAGATATCCGGTTGTATAGAAGTTTACGGAAAAATAGCCCTCAGCGCTCTTGATCCAGACCCTCGGTAAATATTTTCCTGATGATATTGCTGGTGTCTATCGCTAGTTTCAACTCTTATTTAATGCACCATGATCACCTGATAAATTATGGTCCCATTTGTGTACAAAAGGTATCAGAAAGGAGGTTTTATAAACCAGTGGTGTGAAATCAAGATAGCCACATCCATGTTTTAAATGCATCTATGTCTCTGGCATCTACTCATGATAGGTGGCACGTGTTCGTGACAGTGTGACAGCATGCAAACAGCACTGCAAGTCATGCAAAAGGTGATGTATGCACAATGAATTAAGAGGAGTAAAAGAAGAAATAAAAACACAATGAAAATACAAGTAAGACACTGGTGGAATTTAAGAAAACAATAAAAAAAAGAGAGTTATGGAAGGAGAGATAGAAAAACATCAAATCTGAGAATGAACCAATCAGCAGAAAAAGGAGCGCTTTAAGAGCAGCCGCAGCATCTTTTAGCGAACGTCTAATTTGTAAGATGAAAAAGAGACAGAGAGCTAACCAAGTGGAAAACATCATCTAGAAAACTGTGATTAAACCCGTCCACTGTAATAATGAGATCTGCTCCAATCCTTTTAACACCATCCTTCACACACACTCTCGAGCCCAGGATTTTATTTTAACCATATAAATTTAAGGTCAGACATGTAATTTGAGTCAGTGTTTTAATCACTTTATGGACTTCTTTTTTTTTTTCTTTTTTTTTTTTGAGTGTGTGTATAGGAGTGTTAAACGTGCTGTTGAGACAAAAACGCACAAAAGTCCCCATAAGGTAAAAATCTTACATTTTTGAAAATGTATCCTCTTAAATTAGTTATATTATTTTAAAGGTTATATTTAGATTATTTCATGTTATTTATAATTAAGAATAAGCAGGTCAGACAATAATAATGCAGACCCCAAAGTGCAAAATAAATGACTGCACATGTAATTGTAGACATGCTGCACCAGCTGCCTTCCACCACCGGTGTTTGCGGTCACATTATACACCCTATTAATGACATTACACATAGTCTTTTGTTACACACCTTTTGCAATTTGTTATTCTAATTTGGGTTCATGTGTCTTAGGTAACGTTCTCTTTCATGCTTCTTTAATTTGCAATTAATACCTTCGTACCCTTGTTTTCTGACCGAGCTGCTCTGGCTAAAGATCTGATAAGTGGGAAAGAACGGGCCACCAAAAGCTCAGCAGAGACGAAACAGAAGAGGCCAAAAGGGAAAAAAAGGAGGGGGTGATGCTGGAAATAAACATTTAAACAGAATAAATAACATTTATGTTTAAAACCTATTCTTATTTGATTTAGGATCTTTATTTTTATTAACGAGACAGCGAGACAGAGATGGAAAATTCTGAAGAGAGCGTATGGGAGTAACATGCGGAAAATTCAAACCAGACTCGCTGCTCAGTGCATAAGGCTGCACTCACAGGTGTGTGTTTCAGGTTTCACTGCTCTCACCTCTCATTTACTTTGAATGGTTTGACGTCATGCAGTGCTGAACTGCATCGTGGATCCGTTACTCTGCTTTGCTTTGGTAGAGCTGCTTGTATCTGGTAGTCGATGAAATAAAATTTATGAAAACATCCCACGGAAGAAGATGATCATTGCAATGAGTAATGATAACGTGAAAATGTTAGTAACAAGCAGGTGGCTAAGCTCATGCTAATGGCTAATCGAAGCCAAGTCATTCTAGAGGCAAATCTGGACACTCAGCAGCCATCTTGGCATCTTGGACAAATGTGAATTTGGACAATAATTTTGATCCTCCTACCTAAATTCAGTTCAGTTCAATTTTATTTATATTGCACCAAATCACAACAAACAGTTGCCTCATGGCGCTTCATATTGTAAGGTAAAGACCCAACAATAACTACAGAGAAAACCCAACAATCAGACGACCCCCTACGAGCAAGCATTTGGCGACAGTGGGAAGGAAAAACTCCCTTTTAACAGGAAGAAACCTCCAGCAGAACCAGGCTCAGGGAGGGGCAGTCATCTGTCGCGACCGGTTGGGGCTGAAGGGGGGGAGGGAGACAGGACAAAAGACATGCTGTGGAAGAGAGCCAGAGATTAATAATAATGCACAAATAAATGCAGAGTGGGGTATAAGCAGAGTAAAAAGAGGTGAATGAAAAAGAAGTCTATCATGGGAGCCCTCCAGCAGCCTAGACCTATTGCAGCATAACCAAAGGAGGGTTCAGGATCACCTGATCCAGCCCTAACAATAAGTTAGGGGATATAGCCAACCTTAGCATTTAGTAAATTCTGGGCTTCATCAGTGACAAAGGATGATAATGCAAGGTTCCTTTAGGGTGGGCCTGTCTTGTGAGTGAGTGTGCAGTGTCCTGCCTCTGTCAAGTTAAGGACTGAACATGGTTCTCCGTGTTGGCAGAGCATAGGGAGCTACAGTTAGCCCATGTACCTGCAGAGAGCATCAGATGGGGGCAGTATCCAAAATATGTGGTACAACCGGTCTGTGGGCTACTCTTGCTTGTGCTGTTGTTGGTCCATCAGCCAGAGTATGTTTGCATAGGTTGTAAAGCCCTCTGTGTTGGCTCTCAGTAGGCAAATACCTAAGCAAACGGGCACAATCGTGGTAACATAAAACAAGCTTTATGTGCATTTTCAAAGCATGAAGATTCAATTCAATTAAATTTTATTTAGCGCCAAATCATAACAACAGTCAATGGCAAGATACCAACACTTCATTAACAAATGCATGGTGCCACCCCAGGCCAGATGACTACAACGTTTCCAAACAGTCAAAAACCTTGAAGAGCAGAAAAATGACATGAAAACAAAGCAAAAAAAAATGAAAAGAAAGAAAAACTAGTGATAGGAAGCAATTGATACATGGGTCATTTTTCTGCACATCAAAGCTGAGCATGTCAAAGAAGTCTCACTCAGTGTGAAATTGTCGTTCGATTCCTCTAACTGGCTTACGACTCGTCCGCAGATTAGCTTTCGGTGTCTTTTCTTGTCAGCTTTGTTGAGAATCGTTTATGTGGTAGAAAAAGAGAATAATCTCTTTGGCAGAATGTGAATTAAATCAAGTGTCATGCAGCTGTAATTAGGTTATTTTTTATCTTCAAATTCTGTCATGAATGTGGCTCTATTTTCTTAGTGTGAAATAGGCTGCACTAAACTCCTAACTGGCTTATAAATGCTCTCTGCTGTGTCAAAGGCAAATCCTGTGTTCTGCCCCCGAAATGAATGAAAAAGATTCAACCTCTTAAATTAATGTCGTTTTCTGTCCCGTCTGCTGCTGCCTCTAAATGATTTCTGTTATCCCCACACTGCTGTTTGAAATCCATTGGAGAGTTACTGCCACATGAAGGGAATAACACTGAGCAATTTAATGGGCTTCATGAGTTTACCTACTTCACAAGTTTATGTATTGGACAGATTATTTGATCATTTGTACGGCGAAAGTAGGTGTGCAAAAAAATTACAGTGGCCTAAAATTCATACAGAAAAGTCTTCATCTTAGAGACAGTCTACTTTTAAAGGCTTTAAACATCAGTTTATCTTCTGTTTAGTGTTTATAAAGGCATCATACTGAAGGTCCAAGATCTTTGGCTGTGTGAGAGGTCCAAGGTTCAAATCCTAGACGAGCCCACATTTGGCTTTGACAAGCCAATTTAAGAAGACAATCCAAGCCTTTAACTAAGAAACAGTGATATTTTTCACAAAAATATAAGTTACTTTCATTTTAATTCTATTGCCACTACTGGGCAATAGAATTGTAGCTATGAGCATGTTTTATGTGACAATAAATAGATGCCAAGTATTTTATTAATGTGCTGCCTGTGAGTGTTTTCTATATGCCAATATCCCTCACAAAAATGGCAAGAAACCTATTGCTGTTTGTTCTATGGTTCATTGATCTGACTGGTGGAACTTAGACTATGGAAGATGGTGATAAACAGATGGTCCAGTCATCTGCCAAGTATTATTTGTAAGTAACTGTTCTTTACCAAACATTTTCCAAGGACAAATCCCAGGTTGGTTCTACATAACAAACCATTTGGCCCACCAGGTTATAATCTTAGGCTTCGTCACAGCCAGGTCTCCCAACAGGGTTATTTCGGCCTGCGGCTTCATTTGGAGATTCCTCTTCCATTTCTAACCAGTTGGGTTCTTGCGAGATTTCCAACATCACAATCGAGAGAGAGTCTCTCTTTTCAGACTTCAGGTGCTTGTAGGCAAGCTGCAGTTGGTTCAGGCCAGTCTCATGAGCAACTACTACCCAATAAGCAGTGTTGGGCTCATCACTGCTTTTGTTACCTGGGGACGTTCAGGCTCTGGCTTCTGGATTGGCAGACACTCAGCTTTAACATTAAACTGGGTTCATGGCTAGCTTTGTGTTAGCATGATCTCTGTGCAGATGTTTACAAAGAGCTAAAGTTGTGTTAGCAGCAGAATGCAGGTGTTTCTGTCCTGGACGCGGTTTGCATTTCACCACCATCTCGCTTGTGCAATAAATAATAATAATAAAAAAGTAATATCTATATCTCCATTCCTCAAAAGTTGTAGACCCCTCCACCCTTTTCCTCCTCCTGGCACATGAACTGAAATCAGCTGATTGTAGCACAGGAAGATGTTTGCACGGTTTTTGGTTCTGACATATTGATAGATCCCAAGTAGATTATTATTAGAGACACAGTTCAAGCATTTTTTGAAAATGTGTCCCCTTTACCAAACAATTTCAGGAGACCTCCAAGTTGGGCAGCATAGTGGTACATTGATTAGCACTGGTGCCTCAGAGCAAGACAGTTAACTGCTGATTCTGAGTTGGTGTGGCTGTGGGAGTGTGTGCTTTTCTGCCCAGGTGATTAGGATTCCACTGCATATCCTGAAGAATTAGACCAACACATTCAATGTGACAAAAACAAAACTGTTATAATCTAGGAGACTGAGGACCCAAATGCAGACTCCAAAGGCAGGCAGAAATAAACACAAAGCAAAGCTTTAATTGCAGGTTGCTGAAAAAGTCCAAAGAATCCAAAGTCCATTTGTGAAGGCAAGGTAAATACAAGGACAGACAGCGAGCACGCAGGGAAACAATCAGGAACATATGCAAACGCCAAGGAAAACTGAAGCTACATATACAAGCTGATGCACTAGGAGCTAATCAGGGGAATGGCGATTGGGTGGGAAACAAGGAGCACCTGAGCAGAACAGGTGAGACTAATCGTGGATAATGGGACAAAGGAAGTAAAACTAAGGAAAAAGCACATAAGACAAAGGACTACCAAAATAATACAGGAAGTAACAAAACATGGAGACCAAGACTGACACGCTAAAACTTGACACAGAAGAACATACTGAAGGGGGACACTGAAAAATAAGGCAACAAATGGAAATGGAAACTAAAACTAAAACTAAAAAGTAAAGGCTCAAGATATAAAAAAGAAATATAAAAATGAAAAGTAACAGAAACCAACAAGGAACCAAACTGAACATCATATAACAAGACTTCAATCAAAAAAACTCAAAAACTCTGAGTTGAAGCCCAGAAACACAAAACAAACCAAAAGGAATCATTCAGAATTTGTGTTTATTGTGCTCTATTAGATAAACTGGTATCCTTCGATCTATTAAAAGCAAGGTGATTGTCGGGCAAGTTTCAAATAGAACATATTTATATGATTTGTGAGCCATTTTTTAGGATGTTTAACCATAAAAGCCATTTGAGATATCTATATACCTAGAACGTGTAACTTGCACTGGATCTAAATATGTGAATCAGACAACATTCATGATACAAACTGTGGTAATTGGGCTCTAAGGGTTTAAAGGACCCTTAGTAAGAAAGTGTTCCAAATTTTTTTTGTTTTCCTATGTACTCAGTTCAAGAAAAACTGGGGCAGTTGGACAGAAAACAGCCCAATCTGGCAACAGGCTCCTGTATTGTTTCAGCCACGGTGACACAGAGACAACAGAAAGCTGGCCTCTTCTCCAGGAAACTCACTTACATCTCTGAAGGTTTGACAATCACACAACAATCAAAAAGCTCTATTCCCCTGTTCGAACCGAAACACAAAACAAAACGGTTTCACATTAAATCCACTCGGCAGGGTTTTGTCGAAATGCTCTGCTATCGACAATGTTAAAAATCTGTACCTTTTAATCTTTGTTGTCAGAGCAAAACCCTTCAACAAACGTCTCACACCGACTTCCATTTCCTCAGTGTGAAATGGGCTCTCCAGCCGTCTTAACTGGCTTACAGCCGTCCCCTTCTGTTTCAAACATAAATCCTATTTTCAGCTCTCATCAGTCAAGAACAGACGCGAGGATGTCTCTGTTTCAATAACTCATTTAGCTGCGCACACACATGCGTGCGCGCAGACACACACAGACACACACACACACACACTGACACTGCCTGTTGCTGCAGCTGCATTTGGAGACAAATCCCTTTTTCTGCTTTGCCCTCTCAGACAAAAACCACTCGTCTCATTTCTTAACGCCGCCTGTTGCACGAGATAAAGCCTCCTTCAGTCCTCTTTTCCTCCCTCTTTCTTTTTACTTTTTCAATGCCAAATTTTGGTCAGGCTTACTACAGGAGGAAAGTCACAGAAAACAGGTGAATAGAGCAACATTGACACCACTTTTTTTTTTTCCAAGCAGCCTGAGAGTCTTGGGTAATTACAGGCTACCTTGTCTCCATCAAATTTTCAACAGGAAACGCCTTTAAACGCAGATCTATTCTGTCATATATGAACTGCTACAATGGTGGAGGCTGATGTTTAACATGTTCAAAGCTCTAAATAATGTTATGTGCAAGTAACGCCTGTGAGCGAAAAGCTCGGAGCACTTGATCCCACCTGCCAAGTGTTCAATGTGTACATTTATGAGGGGCAGCCAATCAGGTGAATGTTAGCTTGGGGGCTAAAACGGTTTGTCTCAGATGAGCCCAGACTCACGGAAAAAAAAAAAAAAATAGTCAATGAAAAGCACGAACACAAGCTGACACTCAGGACACATTTGGAACAAATGTATTTCAGTATGACGTCTCCCACCGAACACGGTTGGATCAAAGCCATAAACAGACAGATCCTGATAGATGTCAAGTCAGACCGTGAGAAATATAGATCAGATTATACTGTCTATAATGAAGGCTTAATCTAGTTACTAATGTCCTCTTTACACTGGCTGACTATAAAATTTAGGGTTCAATTTATGATTTTGGTGATTGTTTTTAGAGCTCTTTATGGTTACATGCCTCCCTTTTTTAGCGAACTTCTACATCCACATGTGACTCAAGGGTCTCTGAAGTCAGCTGATCACGCCTGATGATGATACCTGGGTCCACGTTGAGGACAAAAGGAGTTTGGGCTTCTGAGGTTGTGGAACTAACTCCCATCTGCAGACCCTCTTGATGCCTTTAAAAAGAAGATTAAGACCCAACTGTGTTTAATGTTAGCTTTATTTATTTATACCATTTTAATTGTTGTATCTTAACTTATATTGTAAAGCACATTTTTGTTATTGAAAACTGCTATGCCAATAAACTTACTTGCTTATTCTACAGAGAGTCAAAGACTAGTTATACACCTAAAATCTGCCTCATTTGCTGCATGGTGAGCTTAACACGTTGGACTGTTACAGCCAGCACTTCTCTGATGCCAGCATCACAAGCCCACTGTATGTAAAAGCAAAAACCTGGACTTGAAAGCATGAGATCACCATGAAGATACTTTTTTTTTCTTTTCTTTTCTTTCTGTTGAGAATGTTTCATTTCATTTTATTCTAACACAAAGAGATTCTGAAAAATAATTCTGGAACACAAATTTTCTCTTCCTAGAAAGTCAGACAAGGATGTTTATTTGATGTTCCAGAAGTACCTTGAACCAATGTCGAGGTCACGCCTCTGACACTGTGGAATTATTTTTTAACCATGACTACATGTTGCCAAAAAAAAAAAAAAAAAGCCAGCTAGAAGATGCGTACGAGATGAAAAACTGTCTCGTTTAGGAGCAGCCAAATGTGCCATGCAGAGCCCTCCAGCCTCCAAAGGAGGATTTCTTCCCTAATGTTCAGGTAAATAAAAATAAGCAGGTGCAACTGATGTCCAGAAGCATGAATCAGTATATTGAAGGTTGTGACGCTCATGAACTGCAATGAGCCTGTTGTCCAGTGGATTAAGCAGTGTTGTTTTAAACTTTTAAACATGCATTTGTGCATCTACACAACTCGTAAATGTAATGCTTCATTTATTCACAAAAACAGAATGCCACCAGTGAGCCTGACTGTTAGCATTGTGTAGCATATTTTAGCAATATACTCTGTAGGCATCATTCCTAGAAAATAAAAAAAAGTGATGAGTAGACTAGACGGGAGCAGTGTTAGAAAATCAGCTAAAATGAGCCGAGTTTGTTACTGTTTTGTGTTCCCTGGAAACATGTCTGTTAATGCCTGGACTTTTTTTCTTTCTGTATTTTCAGTGAAAGTATTGTCCAGCTGATGAACATGATAGGATGAATAGAGTTATATTTCCCACTGTGTCTAAGAGCTCCTCTAAGGTTTTGCTGCCATGACTACATATAAACAACGCTACAAACATGCACTCCTCAAAAAAAAATTAAAGGAACACTTTGAACACATCAGATCTCAGTGAGAAAAAAAAATCATGTTTGACATAAACTGAGTGACGTGTTAGGAACGAAAGGATTCAACATAGTTTATCGACGGCAGAGGCTGAATTCAAATACGCCCTGAAAATCAAAGTGAAAAAAATGATGCAGGATAATCTGTTCAGCCCACATTTCATTACAGCAACTCAAAATGGTGCTCAGTAGTTTGTATGGCCCCCACCTGCTTGTATGCATGGCTGACATCGGGGCACGTTCCTAATGAGATGACGGATGGTGTCCTGGGGGGTTCTTCTCCCAAATCTGGACCAGGGCATCACTGAGCTCCTGGGTACAACCTGGCAGTGTTGGATGGACTGAAATATTATGTCCCAGAGGTGTTCTATTGGCAAGTGTGGGGGCCAGTCAGTGGTATCAATTCCTTCATCCTCCACGAACTGCATGCTCTCGCCACATGAGACCCAGGCGGAACCAGGAGGAACCCAGGACCCACTGCACCAGCACAGGGTCTGACAATGGGTCCAAGGATTTCATCTCGATACATGGCCGTAGAGGTCTGTGGGTCCCTCCATGGATATGCCGTCTGTTTCTGATTGTTTAGTCAGACATTAACACCAGTGGCCTGCTGGAGCTCATTTTGTGGGCCTCTGGAAATGCTCATCTTGTTACTCCTTGCGCAACGGAGCAGATACCGGTCCTGCTGATGGGTTAAGGACCTTCTACGGCCCTGTTCAGTTCAGTGACAGAAAAGCTATAAAACAAAACATGAAATCCAGAGGACGAAGTAAAACAAAAATTCCAAAAGGGAAACACAAACTATATCCACAGGTGCATGAGGAGAGGAAACACGTGGGGCAGGACACAGACAATGAGACAAAGACTGAGGGGAAGACTATTTATACACATGAGGGTAATTAGGAGAATTGGACACTGGTAACAAGAAGCAGGTGATGATTACCAATACAAAACAGGAAGTAACTAATAATTACAGAGGTTTTACATAAATATACACACAGGTATTTTACACTGGGGGAACTTGTACAGCAAACCAATAATAATCACATAATCCATAATAATGGTATACTCTAATAATTGGAAAAAAGCACAACATCCTGGGACCATAACACCTTTATCTATAATATGCAGACCTTTCCACTGATTTGGCATTTGAGATCAAACTCAAACATTATCTCAGAGGAACTTTCCAATAGAGTTCATATAAAATCGTTTCCTTCATTTTAAAAAAATATTTTGCCAAAAACAGCTGTTGGAAAATGGGCATCGTCTCATAATCCGGGTCGCCTTACACTCTGTCCGGTGCAGTTAAACATTTCCCATTAAGGCCTTAATGGGAAATGTGTGGCTGCACAATTGCAGTCTGCTGCTGACATTTAAAGAAAATGTGCTTTTCTGCTCATATAATCGGAGCACATTCTGACATCCATGAGACACATCTGTAAATCTTCACGCCCGTCATCATCTGATTGGAAAATTAGGTTTCGTACTTACGCCAGGAAACTCGTCAGACGCTGTCCTGAGTCGGTGCCGGCAGTACGTTACAGTACTGCACATCTGGGCTGGGAGAACATGCGAAAGAGAAAATAAAGTGTTTTGATACCAGCGTGAGACAGAATTTACACGACCTTTTGTGCTCTCCATATCTCTTTTATTCAGCGTGTGTGTGTGTGTGTGTGTGTGCGCCTCTCGAGGCTGACGACGGGGTGTGAAATGGAGTCGCGCAGTAAGTGGATGTAATTGAAGCAGGATAATTAAACGTCGAGGCTCCTCTGCAGCCCTCAGCACTGCAGAGATGGAGGGATGATGTGAAGGAGGAGGAGGAGGGAATGGAATATGAGGGGATGAGCAGATGGGGGAAGAAGGGGGAATAAGGGGAGGGTTAAAGGTAATTTTTGGGAAAAGTGGAAAGCACACGGGGTGGCTGTGGCTCAGGAGGTGGAGCAGATAACTGGAAGGTTGGTGGTTTGATTCCTTGCTGCTCCAGTCTGCATGTCAAAGTTTCGTTGGGCAAGATAACGATCCCCGAGTTGCTCCCTTCATCGGAGTGTGAGCACGTGTGTGAATGTTAGATCGAATAAATATATCTGAGGTAAAGGATGACAATAACATCAGGCTGAATGTAAAAAAAGACAACGATAGAAAGAAAGATAAAAGACTGGGAGAAATGGAAAATTTGAAGAAAGAAATAAAAACATGAAAAAAGTTTTGAGGTAAGAGCAACAGATACAAGAAAAGTTAAAATAGTGAGAGAACAGATTTCAAAACGTTTAGAAAAAACTGAATTATTAAGAAAAAGATTTTCAATAAAAGCTGGAAGCAAAGAGAGAAGGGTGAGAAAAGGAAGGAAACAGGGAAGACAGGAAAGCAAGAGGGAAAGATAAGCTGGGAACAAAAGCATGAGAGACAGAAAGCAAATGAAGAGGGAAGGACTGAGGAAAAAGAGAGAATCAGAAGAAGAACATCATGAAGTTTAGGGAAAAGAATGGAAAATTATTTGGAGGAAAAGGGACTAGAAAACAATAACCCACAAAAGACTGAGAGAAAGAAAGAGAGAGTGAAAAGGAAGAAAGCAAGGAAGACAGGACAGAAAGACCCATGAGGCAAGACAGGAAAGAAGTTGGAAGGATGGGAAGAAGGTAGCGCCAATGAATCAGGAATGCTTGAAAAAGGAAAGGAAGAAAAAGAGGAAAGAAAGAAAGGAAATGGGAGAAAGGAAAGGAAATGTGGCGTATGAGAAAGAAAGAAAGAAAGAAAGAAAGAAAGAAAGAAAGAAAGAAAGAAAGAAAGAAAGAAAGAAAGAAAGAA
>JAVDPK010003079.1:468036-478463 GCA_034780415.1 Cichlasoma orientale | reverse complement strand
GTGTGTGTGTGTGTGTGTGTGTGTGTGTGTGTGTCCCGCTGCCTACCCTCTAAGACGTTTCTAAAGCTCATGTTGGCAAAGCGGTCCATGGGTCCCGTCTCGTACTCGGGGAGGCCCAAAGTGAACTCCACATCAGCTGAAGTGGGAATTCGTTGCACACGATTGGAATCATGGTTACCGGGATTACGTAACAGTGGACCCTCCCCGGTGGCGTTACACAATGTCTCTCGGCTGTTATACTCCTCTGGCTGGGCGCAGATCACCTACAGAAACGTGTTTTTAACAAAAAAAATCTTTGAAATCATTGGATTAACAGGATAAACCAAATTTAGACGGGTGGACTTGCAACAAGGCTTTGTTTTACCTAAAGGAACACACATTGTCAAATATGATTATTTTCACTCAGAAGCACTCAAACACAGGGCGTGAGAACCAAATTTTCTTACCTTCCATGATGAGAAGACAGAAGCAGGGCTGATGAGGTTGGGATTGAGGGAGCTGCGTCCACCCATCAAGGCATCGGTGCACACCTCACAGGTCTGGGAGTCCCTCCAGTCCCAGTAGGGGATGGTGAAGTTAAAATCTCCCGTCAGTTTCCTGATCTCGTTCTCCCAGTGGAGAAGGAAGACTCTGTGCCAGGGCAGAAATGCTGCAGATTCATGGGCAAAATCGATGTCTCGCCATACATTCCCCGGTCCTCCCAAGAGGGCGTCTCGGGACACATAGTAGTGCATCCATACAAACAGGTCATAGGTGTTGATGTCAGAGAACATGGGGTTCTCGCCATTGTCACCCATCGCTGCCCTTGTTGCAGTGGAGATGACGTAGTCACGATTGATGGTGTTTTTAGCCAGGTTCAGATAAGAGATGAACTTCTGCTGCTCAGCAGTTGACATAGTCAAGATGTTTCTGCGCACTGATTCTCTGTACTCAGCACAGTTTGAACCCCAATAACCAAACCTGCATTCGCCACAGTTATGACCTCCATAGTTTCCAGCACAACGGCACGTCCGGTTGAAGAAAGCTAAAGGCCAGCGCTCTCTGTCATCAATCCCACTGTGAGGGTACTGGGGCCCGTGTGGCTCGTCTGAAACCACCACCTCTGTGCAGAATCCGCGGCCTGACAGGGCACCGCAGGCCGAGCCGTCTCCAGCCCACACCGGGCAGCACTCTTTGGTCCGCAGTGCTTCTGAGTTGGCACAAGGGCGAGGGAACTGGCTGAAACAAGTCTCAATAAGCTGTAAGAGAACTAAAGACACACATAATCTCCTCATGATGAAAAATAAAATCAGAGCCTCTCCACACAAGGGGAAAATAAATTCTGTCTGAGAACTTGTTGCCTTTGCAGAAGATTAGACAGAGCAAAAGCAGCACAAGCAAGTAGATTCTTCCAGTTAGCAGAAGCAGAGAAATACAACTTTTGTTTTTTTTTTTTTTTTTTTTTTTTTTAGAGTTTTGAAACATCTACTCCTCTAACCTACAATGTAACTAGCTACCAAACTTCCCTCCACGCATACACCCAGCCTACAGTCCCTTGTTCTCTGCCTACTCATTGAGCTATTTTAGGGGGCTGTCCTCTGAAAAGTGTGTGATCACACACAGCATCACATGCTCAGGATAATATTCTTGGGTCTTATTCCACTTTGTCTAGAGACCAGCTGACCTCTACTCCGCTACACCTCAGGCAGAAATGTGTGTGTGTGTGTGTGTGTGTGTGTGTGTGTGTGTCTGCACTACTCCCTTCCCTTTGGCAAAGCCTGTTCAGGAATTTATGCATGATCAAATGTGCTACTGAACAGCATGAAAGCCGGGTCGCGTGAATTTTTGAAAAGTCAGTGCTGTATCTGTTAGTATCTCCTTTGACTTAAGGTATGATTTGGTGCTTCTATTTGGTCTGCTGCTTGTTAATAAGATGGGTAGTATTAATGTGCATCAGGAAAAAATATATAAATCTTTTTCTGGGCAAAATATTAAACATATTGTATGTTTACAGCCTATCTGCTATGTTATGCCATCACACATGAAAAGCTTTTTTTTAGAGAAGTTTAAATACAGTAGGTTAAGAATAACTGAACTCCCACATAATTTGGCAAATGAATGTAACTGTGCCTGTCAGAGAAAGTGTTTTTAACATCTTTTTTTAAACTCATGATGAAGAACCTGGGAGAAAACGGGGCGGCAGAAAGCATTAAAAATTATGCATTTCCTTTACAAACCTTTACAATCAAAGCATGACTGGATTAAAGGTGATCACAGGTGTACTCTGTAGTGGCACTGTTCTGTGGCACGTCTCTCAACTGGTTGCCAGCTGGTTGTATTCTGGTTATATTGTTGTACAAAAACAAAGTTGCCATCCTGCAGCAACTACGTCACTAATGGTGGAGGAAAAGGACTTGAGACTTGGGGCATTCTCATGTCCCATATGTACTTATAAAAAACACAAGAAAACAGACAAAACAAAACAAAAAAAAACAAACATCAAATCTCAGTTTGGAGTAAACTGCTGACTTCACTCTGATCATTATAGAGAACTCTGCTATTTCCTGTCTCTGAGAGTGAATGTGTGTGTGTTTCTGTGTGCTATGACAGAATAATGTTGACCCCCATAATCCCACATACATATAGTACATTATGTATGTAGGATAAGGATGATGAGCAGCGAACGGCCTCGTTCCACTGCCGGCTCTGGAAAGCTGGCCGTGGTTAAGCTGAGTTTGAACGTGGTTGTGCTCTGTGAGTGTGCTGTGCAGTTTCTGGCAGTTCAGTGCTTCTTGTTTTAAAATAACTTAAAAGAAAAGCGCAAGTAAAATTGAGTATGAGGAAAGCAATGAGAGCAATGAGCAACTTCATCCTTGGTAGTAATGACTTCCTTCTTGAGGATCTTCATGGTGTTTTAAGTGCCACTCGCCTTTTCCCTCACCAGAATGACTTTCCCCAAAGGTCCTTTACCCAGAAGCTTCAGACAGTCAAAGTCATTCATAATTTTTTTTTTCCTAAAATGTGAAAATTTACTTTACAACTGGAACTGGTTCTGAAGCATGTAATGTTGTAGGCTGCATAACACAACTGTCTGAGTGTGAACTAATTTCAAGCCGCAGTAGTAAGACTGAAACGGGCGGTTTGTTATTCTGTTGTGGAGACAGATGATTTAGTTAATGACACAATTCCCACGAATAAAACCGTTAATGTTGCTGGTGTTGAACAGCGATTAGGATGAAAACGGAACCCTTTACTCGAAGAGTGAAAAAGCACACTAAAAAGTGATCGCGGTTGCTTTGCTTTTCAAGTCTTCAAACACAAACGAGATGAGAGGCCTGAACAGATGTGGGGTCATTTTCAGTGTTGCCAATAAAACAACTGTGTTGAAAAAACTATGAATACATACGATGAATTTTATGAAAAATTGTTCTCAAATTTGTTTGTTTTATCTGCGTAAATAGAGCAAGACACTGTGTAAAAATAAAGTACTACTATTGGCACCGCTAATATTTACAACAGTAATAATAACAAAATAATAATAGTTAAAATTGCTATTAGAAAAGTGTAGAAATTGCGAAACTCGGCGCTTGAGTAAATTATTCACCAATAAAGCAATTAAGGTGCTTTATGTAATTAAGCCCAGTGTTTTTGTGTTTTTCTTTGAGGTTCTGTTTTTGTTGTATTTTCTAGTTGTGTTTTCTTAGATTTCCTTACAGTTTAGATCCTTAGGTTGTTATTGTTTGGGTGTTGTGTTACTAGTTATTATATTTGATTCTGTTTTTCAGTATGTCTGCCTCCCCGTGTCTTGGCGCTTGTCCCATGTTTTGTGGTTAGCTTCACCTCCTGTTGTTTTCCAGAGTGTTGTGTTTAGATTTCCGTTTCATCGTGTTCATTTCCTGTTTTATTTTGACAGTTCCTTGTCCCGTGTGCTTTGTGTTTATTTTTACTTCTTTCATGTCATTAGTGTCATTTTGTTCACCTGTGCCTCGTCTTCTCCAGCTGTCTCTCTTTTCCCTGATTACCTAGTGTGTGTAGTTAAGGTCTCAGTGTTGTTTAGTTATTTGTTGCGTTGCTGTCTTTCAGTTCAGCTCTGTTTCACGTCCTGCATTTGGGTCCAAACCTTCCTGCCACACAGCCTAACTGTGACAGCAGCAGCACGTCAGCTGATCACAGCCTGTACCCAAAGAAAATCTACTGGAGCCCACAATAGAAATCACTGTGATTGTTTTCCCCAGCTGAGCCACTTTATCTTAGAGTTCCCCAGCTTGAAAATCCCACTTTAACCTCTAACTGTACTAATATTTGTGTTAATGTGTGGAGGCAGTCATCCTCTACAATCTAGGTAACAGATTCAAGCTGAGTACATTCATTAGAATATAGGTGGAATAATGTTTGTATTCTCAGTTTATACCATTTTATTATATTAATATAGCAGGTTCAGTTAGCTTTACACAAAAATAGCTGGTAGAAATGTCCTTCAGTGGGCTACTTTTACTTTCTTACTTTGCGTACATTTCAGAGCCTGTATTTTTTCACTTTTACTTGAGTAAAGAAATTGAATCAGCACTTCAACTTTTACCAGAGTATTTTTTAACACAAGTATCTGTAATTCTACTATACTTTTGTCACCTCTGATTAATAGTATGTAGAATAAGTTTATAACAGTTAAAATATACCTAAAGGGAGATTGTATAATAACTAAATGATAAATATGGGTCTTTGACGTTATATCCTCATGGTACACACCACACGGTACATCGTGACGGTCATCTGTACGTGGAAACTTCGAGGATGAGGAGAGAGAGACTTCTCCTCCGCAGGTTCAGTTCAGACTGGTACAGTATTCAGGGCAGAAAGTCATCTGCGCAAGCTTCAGGATCACAAGCCGGTCACATGCTTCCGTAGCCAGGCACGGGATGCAGCTTATCTCGCTGCAGGAACGCAGTGGAGCGCACAGGAATGACCATCACAGGATGAAGCTGTCCGCAGGGCTCCTCTGAGAGAGATGCACATACAGAGTGTGTGTTTGAAAGAGGGCTTTCATTTGAACTCACCAAGAATTTAAGCTGAAGTTACAACAGTTGGCTTCAGTAACTCCTGAATAGTTCAGAAACCATGTGACGTCAAGTCGTGATTTCAGACCGAGACGTTCCCATAAAACTATTTTTAATGGTCTCAAGCAGACACAAGAGGGCAGCACGAGCCATTTGAAGAGAGACCACGATTAGGGAAGTTGCCTGTCACAGCACGGTTACTGCGCGCAGTCAGACTCCTCCTCATCAGGTGTAATGAGATAACAGAGGAGGCAGATAACTGCTGATTTGTCCAGCTGGAGGCCGCCTGCGACATCTGACAAAACCGTTTTAACGCCAACTTGCACAAAACCTGACCTGCACAGATCAAAGAGGAAACTGCCTCTTTTTTTTTAAAGAGCAGAGATGAAATTTACACTTCAAAATCTGCAAAAAGAAGAAAGCTCAGAACAAGAATTTCAGCTTAGTCGTGAAAACGGATCTAACAGCACCTCATCTCATCCCTCTGTGTGTGTGTGTGTGTGTGTGTGTGTGCGCGCGTGTGCACAAGAGATAGTCAGAGGGTGTTATTCTCATGAACTATGACTTCATGCTCATCTTCATCTGGAAATTGTTTCTATAATAAATTGTGAAAACAATCCATCTTTTTTGGCATATGGTCCTTTTTAAATGCGATATATTTTTTTGCTGGAATTTTGCAAAGTTTTATTTCTGCAGGGTAAAGCTAACGTGGAGCTGCAGCCCCCCCAGTCTCTGTGTCATCCCTGTTATCAGGGCGTCCTGGTAGTCAGAGACACTGTGACAGCTTGTCAGCCTATGCTGACAGTTAACATCGACACTGAGGCTGCTTTTTAGAATGTATGCACCCAGTATCTGGAACAGCCTGCCTGCAGACTTGAGAGCAACCTCCCTGAAACCCTTTAAAATGTAAATTTACATTTCTCTGGATATAACATAAACACACTGTTTTGATTCAATACATTACCAAGCCTACAGTGACTGCAGTCAGTTTTCCTAAATAATCATATATTTAAGAATAGATCTGCCAATAGATCTGAAGACTTTTTATTTTTCTCCTTACTGGTGTTTCACTTATTTCAACTTTTTTGAAAACTTCTTCATAATGTGGAAAATCTGTGGACAGATCTGTCTTTTGCGTGGCACGTGCCTGATGACGAACCTGGCATCTACTTCCCTTAAACAGGTGATATTAAAACCCAATCTCCAGTTGTTCAATGAAACAAGAGCCACTTTACATGAGAGGGAATGTTTCATAGCTGATGCCCTCGTTTCTCCTTTGGTATTGTGCGGGTTGTAGGTCTCCCCCCCCCCCCCCCTCTATTTGTCCTACTTAGGGTGGGAATATCACAGAGAAGTGACAACCCTGTAAATCAGCTGTGTGTCTATGGCAACCACGGGTATCCACTGTTATTTTGAAATGCCATTGAATAATTGATTTTCCGACTGTGACACTGAGTCTGTTGTGCTTGTGATTTGCGGAGGAGTGTTGTTAAAAACGCTTTTACCCTATAGATGGTATATGTGTCTGATGCACAGTATTACACACCGATTACACAAACACACATGCAGAGTGCAGGTATGTTTCATACGGTGCATTTTTCTTGGGATGATTCATTTGTCACTGTAATTATATTTTCTCTCCGCTTTGTGATGCATCCGCAAACTCTGCTGAACAGTATCAGGGTCAGAAAATGCTCCAGATGATTCAGTGGATGTTTTTTTTTTCCCCCTCCATCATATCATTCAGTCCAGTTCTCCACCATTTGAGGTAGTTCATCCTAACACGTCATTGATTTGTGCCAACTTCATCAATATTAATTCACTTATTGATCCAAATTTGCATCAATAGGTTTCAAGTGTCCGTCCGAGTGATTAACGACTTTAATCTCTCTCCCTGTGCATGTGTGTGTGTGTAAAAGAAAGATTAATTGGCATCAAATCAGACAAGCTGAACTGATCCATTAGATGCTTGTTGATTTTCCGTTATACTGTAACAGTGAAGGGTTGCCATAGAAATGGAACCTGAGCTCTAGCATCTCAAACAACTCGCATGCATTTAGAAAATCTCTATTAACCCACTGAGGTGACCTTAACGCTAACCCCATGAAACGAGAATATATATTTAATTGTTCTCCCAAGTCTTGAACAAAGAAAATAAACACTTTAACTGACACATATCCAAAGCTATTTACATGTTTCCCCCCCAAGAAAGTCAGTTTTCCTTTCTCTAACACATAGGGTTAGGGTTTGGGCTGTCACCAATGATGACTTAGACCTCAAAAGACTAAGATATCAAGTAAAAAATGTGACACGGAAGAGACAGAAAAGACCTGTGTTTAGGTTTTTATTGTCTTTCTGTTTCTGTTTCTGTGAGGAATCAGTGAAAAAAAAGTCTGAAAAATCTGTGTGCAGGGATTCATTTTAAGTTGAGAGGGATACTCTGACAATTAACCAGCACCATTTACCTAACAACAGGAAAAGATTGTAACGTATGATCAAAATCAAACCTCCATGAATATGTCTCACATACACATACACACATCTGAGTGAAAACGAACGACTTTAATCTCTCTCGTGTGCATGAAAAAGAAAGAATATCTGGCAACAAATGAGGGGTATATAAACTATATTGCCAAAAGCATTCACTCAGCCATCCAGATCATTGAATTCAGGCGTTCCAATCACTTCCATGGCCACAGGTGTATAAAACCAAGCACCGGGGCATGCATACTGCTTCTGCAAACATTTGTGAAAGAATGGATCGCTCTCAGGAGCTCAGTGAATTCCAGCATGGTACTGTGATAAGATGCCACCTGTGCAACAAGTCCAGTCGTGAATTTTCCTCGCTACTAAATAGTCCACAGTTCTTAGTGGTATTACAACGACGTGGAAGCGACTGGGACTGACAGCAACTCAGCCACGAGGTGGTAGGCTGCACAAAATCATAGAGTGGGGTCAGCAGATCCTGAGGCACATAGTGCATAGAGGTTGTCAACACTGTCTGCAGAGTTAGTCGCTACAGACCCCCAAACTTCATGTGGCCTTCAGATTAGCTCAAGTAGAGTGTGTAGAGAGCTTCATGGAATGGGTTTCCATGGCCGAGCAGCTGCAGCCAAGCCTACATCACCAAATGCAATGCAAAGCATCGGATGCAGCCGTGTAAAGCACGCCTCCACTGGACTCTAGAGCAGTGGAGACGTATTCTCTGGAGTGACAAATCACACTTCTCCATCAGGTAATTCAATGGATGAGTCTGGCTTTTTTTGTGGTTGCCAGGAGAACGGTACATGCCTGACTGCATTGTGTCAAGTGTAAAGTTTGGTGGAGGGGGGATTATGTTGTGGGGTTGTTTTTCAGGAGTTGGGCTCGGCCCCTTAGTTCCAGTGAAAGGAACTCTTAATGCTTCAGCATACCAAGACATTTTGGACAATTTCATGCTCCCAACTTTATGGGAACAGTTTGCGGATGGCCCCTTCCTGTTCCAATATGACTGCGCACCAGTGCACAAAGCAAGGATCATAAAGACATGGATGAGTGAGTGTGGAAGAAATGACTGGCATGCACACAGTCCTGACCTCAACCTGATAGAACACTTTTGGGATGAATTAAAGTGGAGACTGCGAGCCAGGCCTTCTCCTCCAACATCAGTGTCTGACCTCACAAATGCAATTCTGGAAGAATGGTCAAAAATCCCCATAAACACACTTTGTGGAACCTTCCCAGAAGAGCTGAAGCTGTTATAGATGCAAAGGGTGGGCTGACATCATATTAAACCCTATGGCTTAAGAATGGGATGCTGTTGTAATAGCTGCAGTATGCAGTTGAACATTTTCTTGCTGAAAAATGCAAGGCCTTCCCTGAAAAAGATATCATGTGAATGTTAGAGCATATGTTGCTGTAAAACCTGTGTAAGCCTTTCAGTATTGATGGTGCCTTTCCAGCTGCTCCTTTCATGTGCACTAAAGCACCTCCATACATTAGAGATGCAGGCTTTTGAATTGACAGGTTATAACAAGTCATATGGCCCCTCTCCTCTCCGCTCATGGTGTCCATGTTTGCCAAAAAAGAATTTCAAATTTTGATTCATTTGACCACAAAACAGTTTTGAACTTTGCCTCAGTCCATTTTAAGATTTTCTGGCTCATGTTCACATGTGGCTTCTTCTTTGCATGATAGCGCTTTAACCTGCATTTGTGGATGGCACAGTGAACTGTGTTTACAGAAGTGCTCCCGAGCCCATGCAGTGATTTCCATGACAGAATCATGCCTGCTTTTAATCCAGTGCCAATTGAGGGCCCAAAGATCACGGGCATCCAATTGGCCTTCTGCACAAAGATTTATCCAGATTCTCTGAATATTTTGATGATATCATGCTCTGTAGATGATGACATGTTCAAAATCTTTGAAATTTTAAATTGAGGAGCACTATTCTGAAATTGTTCCACAATTTGTAAACATAGTTTTTTTGAAGGCTGGTGAATATTTGCCCATCTTTACTTCTGAGAAACTCTGCTTCTCAATGATGTGCTTTTCACTCCCAATAATGTCACTGACCTGTTGCTAATTAACACAGTTAGCTGCGAAATGTTCCTCCAGTTATTTCTTTTTTCTTTTCTTTTTTACTTTTCCAGCCTTTTGGCATGATGTTTTTATTTACATTTTACACAGTTTAGTTTAATTGGGATGGATGGATGGATGGATGGATGGATGGATGGATGGATGGATGGATGGATGGATGGATGGATGGATGGATGGATGGGGTTGCACACGCAATCACTGGGTAAATCATTGCCATCTGTCTCCCATAATCCATTTGCACTCAGTCAATTTCTTAATGGTGTATTCAAGTGATCGGTAACCAAGCTGTGCATATCACACTGGCTTTCATGTGGTCATCAGAAACTGGAAAATGCATCACACAATCTGAATTGATTGAAAAAGGAACAAATATTGGAACTCAATCACAAATTGTTACCATAGGAGCGTGACATACAAGTGGAAGTTCTATACAACAAAGCTGATTAAACACCTGCTTGACTAATTAAATTACAGTCTGCCATTCACATTTAAGAACCAACTGCAAGAGAACTGGAAAAAATTAAGAAAGAATGTGAGTTTATCCATTTTTGTTTTCAGTGAGGGGCTTTTCACAGATGACTCTTTTCAGCTTCTTTTTCTCTGAGGGTTTTTGGTTATTCTGACTCCCACTTTAAGCTACTAGAAGCATTCGGTTGGATTCTATTCAGACTCCATTTATCACTCTTTTCTTCTGTAAAAACCTCTGTGATTTTTTTTTTGTTTTTCTTTTGGGATCATCGTCTCTTTATCACCCGCCATCATAGATATCATTTGATTGGGGGGGGGGGGGGGGCTACACCAAAAACTACCCCAACC
>JAVDPK010003079.1:448886-462689 GCA_034780415.1 Cichlasoma orientale | reverse complement strand
GGCAGTCGCACCTGGTCTGATGTGGCTGCAGCAGGTAAAGTCTTTACTGTGTATGCCTGTTGAGAATGACAGTGCATGTATGACATTTGCATACCATTAATATAGGCAGCCTGTAGTGATCAGTGCTCAACAGCAGGCCTACACTGACACACTTATTGGCCATCAAATATCCACATCAGCTTTGGTGCACCGGACTTAAAGACATTGTATTGCTGTGTGTATTAGATGTTGCAGACAGGTGAAATGCAACATCAGAGAGGTCACGCTCAGTAAAAATCAGAGCATGAAAATCAAAAATAAACACACCAACCAACCAAATAAGTAAAACATGATTCTGAAAGCCAGTGTTGGTGTCTCCAAACCTCTGTGCTATCCTTCATCAGAGCACCAGTAACAGCCCCTATGTGGCACTGAGATGATTCTAGAAACAAGGTAGCAATTAGCACGACAAAAATAAACCTTTAGTCTTTTTAAAACCTGCAAAGCATATTGCGTCAAGGGCTTTGTGCAAAAAAACCCAAAAAAACCCAACCAAACAAACAAAAAAGTACCTCTCTCTAATGGGGAACAGGAGGCACATGGAGAGGACTATTGTTACAAGCCCACTCAGCAAAAGCCTTCCCTGCATAAGTGAATGTGCACACAACACAAAAAGCAATATGACCCATTTCAGATGACAGCAAATAATTTTAAAAAAAGCACTATTGAGCCAGATCATAGTGTTTCATGTTGAAATATGCGGTGTATCACATTTAAATTATTAATTTATTTCTGCAGATGATTTCAGATAAGACTGACACACATAGTTGATCACATAATATCGCATCTGCCGTTTCTCTGGGTTGTATAAACACACCTTTCAAGCGCTGAAGTGATTCCTCATTAGTGTCAGGATGGCGCCTGATAAACTTTTCATTTTGTTTTTCACACAGTATGATGCAAATTGAAGACTTCTGATAACATTTCAGACTTAAATGTCATGTTTACCCAACCTGTTTGATAAAGGTCACAGATGCTCTTTTTGGGATATTTTGCGGGCACCTGTGAAATATTAATTTGTGCATTTTCACCAGTGCACTCAGAGAAAAGACAATGAAACATGTAGATATCCGCTCATCTTGTACGTGTCAAAACTCGTACGCTGCTAAACAAGCACACCAGAGAAACAGGGTAAGAAAATTCCCCTATCACACTTAAATCTGTGTGGGTAAATGCACATCTCTTTGTACTGGCCACACAAGGCACCTTCATTTTACATGACATGTGTCTCTCTGTGCGAACGTCTGTTCTGAATAATGGCAGTGAGCTTACTGATGTACGTCTGTCTTAGGGTGCTTTCTTCTCCCCTCATTTAACCTGTCAGACTGTGCAGTCAGTGGAGAGCTTTTACCGTCAAACACGAACTGCTCAGATGATGAAAAGCACAACTGTGATCTGTTCTGAAAACTCCAGACACTGCCCCCTGCCCCATCATTAAATGCAAGCACAAGCGTCTGTGCATCATACAGAACAAGATAAAGAAAATAAATGCATCTGGGTACAAACAACGCTTCTAAATTGAGCGTAATTGTTAATGTCCCCCATTTAATACGCAGTATTAAATGCTCTCTCAACACATAAAGCAGCGTGCGAGGCAGAGGGGGAGGGAGAGTGTTTGTTTCAGCCTGGGTTGTGTGTTTTGGTCTGTGTAAAAGTTGATTTGGAAGGTTTTATAATGCCCCTGTGCACAGTTTGGATAGAGCCAGAGATATAAATGCCTAATGGTGTGTACAAGATGTTTGTTTAGGGAATAAGGATTTGACTTTCTTTTCGGTTCGGCCTCCGCAACAAGAGAGTGACGCGGGGGGGTTTGACAGACAGACACAGCATGTATATGACTGAGTGTGCAATGCAGAAGCAGTGGGTCGTCTGAGGGAGAGAGAAAAACTGAAATGAATGTGGTGAAGCGGATTTCGGTGTGGGGTAATGTGTGTCTGGTGTGCAGTGAAATTCTAAGGAGAGGGGATTCTTCATCATACATTAACGTGTCAGTAGAAAGAGAAAAGAGGAGGCCAAGAACGAGGCGCAGTTGCATCACTGATAGAGACGGAGTGCATGTGAGACAGAGCAGAGTTTTGTTTGATTTGTTCATTACTGGAGCAGCAGTTAGCCCTGCTGCCATCCTGACACTGTCATGTTAATTACGTTCAGAGAGACTCTGTCCCCTGGTGCCTCTTTTTATCGCTCATGCCTTCTTCCTCTATTTCTCATCCCCTACTCTGTCTCTGTCTTCTTCTACCTTCTTCGGCATCTCTGTTTCTTTCTCCTCTTCTTTCCTTCTTATGCATGTTCCTCCATCTTCCCTCCATCTGTCTTTTTGTCTAAGGCTGTCCCCTTTTCACTGCTTTCCACATTTTTCTCTCTCTTTCCCCAAACACCGCTCTGCTAACCGCCGACATCCCTGCCACGACCTTGATCCTGTTTTGCATAAGCAGTGGATGCCATCCTCTGCTGAACTGTCCCAGCTCCCCTGCTGTTTACGGTCAATTAAATTTCTCAGTTGCAGTAAAGTAAAGTATTTGTGCAGCTTCGGGGTTAAGCAAATTACAAGTCTTACCCATTAATGCAGAGGGATGGCTACTTGAAAGCTTACCCAAAGGATGAAACTGATGCCCCAGCATTTGGCTGACTGTTAAACACAGGGTGCTTGGTGTACTTCTCTTAGCTAGATGTGTCCCATATGCCGGTTTGAATCATCCACTTAGTAACTGACTTGCCCGTGTTTTGCAAAGGGGATTTTTTACTGTTGCCTAAACTCCGCACTTCATTAAAGGAATACTTTCTATAATTTATAATAACAAGACACATGGAATACTCAGCGTTCTTTGCCAGAACAAAAGGAATACAAAATAACCCTGAAAGCACTTTTTTTTTTTTTTTTTTTTTTGCCAAAGGATGTATAGCAGTTTTGGATCAGTTTGAAAACAATTTAGACTTTAGACTTTATTAATCCCACGCTGGGGAAATTCACATGATACAGCAGCAGAACGGTTAGGGAGCAAAAGTAAAGAAAAAAAATAGGAAAAATAGTGCACAAAAAAAAGCCAAAACTGCTGAAAATGCAGCCTCAATAAAATACATGAGTAATTTCTGCTATGTACAAATGGTTACGATATACAGTGAAAATTGTAATGATAAAACATAAGTGATTAGTTTAGAGAGACCACCCAGAATTCGCTGTTATGGTAATACCATTAAAGCAGCGGGAGAATTAGCTATAACGCACCCTCAAATTTGATTTGGATAGAGTTGGGGGGCACTTGAGGATTGACTTGTGGTATGCTATGTTAATTGTTTTCCTTGGTACTCATCGTTGCTTTTAAACAGCGGAGTTAAGCTTCAAGGACCAAAACATAAAAAGGAATTAAAGAGAGAAAAAAAAGAGACCTCTAATGGGTTTATGTGCACTCGTTGGCATTATAGTTGTTGTGTGCTGTAGAAAACTCCTCACAGCAGCTGGGAGGTGTGATACAGATGCTAACAACAACAAAAAAAAGTGCTCCTACAAGGATGGCTAATGCAATAATTCTTTTTTTTTTTTTATTTGCACAATTTGCATCCACATTAGCATGAAAATGTGAGCTAAGGCTCAAGTGTCTAGTTTTCTACACTTTCCACACAGTAGCTGCAAAAAAGCACAAGATCACCTGATATGGGTCATTCAGTGTTCAATCTGAGCTTAAGGGGGCTGAACCAGTACTAGCATATACAGTGCTGTGAAAAATTATTTGCCCCCTTCTTGATTTCTTGATTTCTTTTTTTTTTTGCATATTTATCACACTTACATGTTTTACACCATCAAACAAATGTTAATAATAGACAAAGATAACCCAAATAAATACAAAATGCAGTTTTTAAATGATGATATAATTTATTAAGGGAAATAAGCTGTTCAAACCTACCTGGCCCTGTGTGAAAATGTAATCCCCCCCATCGTGATTTAACTGTATTCTTTGAAAAGCTGACTTTGGCAACCAGGCCTGGTCACCTGTTGAATTAAGAACCCCCCCTTAAATAGAAGCTGTCTGAAAAAGGGAAGTAGGCTAAAAGATCTCAAAAAGCAGCACATCTAAAGAATCTAAGATCTAAAGAAACAGCTGAAAAACTGCTATCAGTCTGGAAACGGTTATTAAAATTACTCCAAAAGCGCATGGATGACTCATCTAGGAGGTCACAAAAGAACCCAGAACAACATTTAAAGAACTGCAGGCCTCACTTGGCTCAGTTGTCAGTTTTCATGATTCAACAATAAGAAAGAGACTGGGCAAAAATGGCATCCATGGGAGAGCTCCAAGACGAGACAATAAGAAGGCAAAAGATGAACATTGTGGAAGGTTTGAGTTCTGTTACATCTTCAGTAAAACTAACTCAGCATTTCATAAAATTCCTCCACAGTGACGTGAAAGACTCATTGCCAGTTATCCCAAATGCTTGATTGCAGTTCTCGCTGCCAGGGATGGCACAACCAGTTAGTAGGTTTAGGGGGCAATTATTTAATACATAATATATCAACCGCTGTCATGATGTGATGCATTCTTTGTCTTTAACACAATTACAGAGCCAGGTTACTGTTAGTGATGTTAAGTAAAAAGTTCACACTACTAAACAAACGCGTGCAGCTACATTTTCTTTTCATAGGTTTATGCAAACATGTCTGCCTGTGACCAGTTTCTCTGCTTTATAATTGGAGAAGCCTGAAGTTGTTACAGCCAATGAGACTTAGCTCAAATTTTCTTTTAAACTCGCCAGGTTGCACTGCTGCACCTGCCATTGCAGTGATGGTCCCACCTTGAACTCCAGAGGGAACACAACCGAGTCAGAAGAAAGGATCGTACTGGGATCATCTGTTTTCAAAAATTCCTCTGCTCCAAAAGCTCATGCCATGGCCAGGAAAACAGTTTCTCGGACAAATAGTTCCCTGTGATGGCTCAGTAAAACCAAGTTGAGGTCTGCTTCTCCTTAGTCACCCTAAAGGACCAAGATGATGCTTTGGCTGCTGCTGATTTTGTCCATTTTGCCGGGTCCTGATCAAGCTCACTCTGCCCAGTCCAATGAACGACGAGTTGTAGCACACATGCCTGGTGACATCATCATTGGAGCATTGTTCTCTGTCCATCACCAGCCTCCTGCTGACAAGGTAATGTGGTGTTTTTGTGTCAGTATGGAGGGATGTGTGTGTGCAATTATGGATGGATTTCAAAGAAACACCATATTTTTCACATTAGAGACAGAAAATTTATGAGATATGTATTTTGTCCAATCTGTTGTGCTAAGGATTAAAATGTTGCTCTGCTTCTAAGACCCAAAGAATGCTTTCAATTTGTAGAATGGGTACCACCTCTACGTGAGTCCATCGACATTCAAGTTCCATTAGCTGCCCCGGGAACCAGAAGTCACCCACTGACATTTAAGCTTTTTCCATCTCATTAAGGATAATTTCCAACAGGAAAAATCGGAACATGGCAGCTATGTGACTATAAAAACCAATATTATTCCAACAGTGAAGCACCCGTGTATTAAAAGCATGGCCTCATGCATTCATACGGGTAAAACAATATATAATCTAAATGCCAATTCACTTTGGTTTGATTTCTATTTCTTCTGCTTTGTCTGCTCAGGTGCATGAGCGCAAGTGTGGTGCGGTGCGAGAGCAGTATGGCATCCAGAGGGTGGAGGCCATGATGCATACACTGGACCGAATTAATGCTGACCCGCACATCCTTCCCAACATCAGCCTGGGCTGTGAGATCAGGGACTCCTGCTGGCACTCAGCTGTGGCTCTGGAGCAGAGCATCGAGTTCATACGGGATTCGCTGGTCTCCTCCGATGAGGCTGAGGAGTGGGGTGGAGGAAGTTCTTGGGGAGGGGGAGGAGGCGGAGGAGGGACGCTGAAGTGCTCAGACCCCTCTGCCACTCCAATGCGGGGGAAGAAACCCATTGTGGGTTTAATTGGACCTGGGTCAAGCTCAGTGGCCATCCAGGTCCAGAACCTGCTACAGCTATTCAACATACCACAGATTGCCTACTCTGCCACCAGTATGGACCTCAGCGATAAGGTGGGCCCCTTTCCTTGTAGACAAATGCTATTGAAGCTCTACAGTTGCATACACATAAATATTATATCAATTAAATCAATTATAGAGAAAATCTATTACTGCCACTTTAACTTAATTATGCAAAGTTATCCATTATTCACTGAGTTGAAAGCCCTGCATGCTCCTGCAAAACACAGCCTGACACTCATTTTGTTTCCATTGTTTCAGAGCCTTTACAAATACTTTATGCGGGTGGTGCCTTCAGATGCCCAGCAGGCAAGAGCTATGGTGGACATTGTCAAGAGATACAACTGGAGCTATGTTTCTGCAATACACACCGAAGGTACAGTCACCCACGCAGGCTCTTATGTTTTTCTTTTGTCCTTTTCTCTCTTTTTCTCTGTGTTTTTTCCCTCATTATACTGTGTTCTTGGCTCTTCTTTATATTTATTTGCCTGAAATTCTTTCAAATGCAACCACATCCAAGCAGAAAGACATCTGAAATCTGTGATTCATCGAGCAAAAAAGAACTTTCTCAGAAATTCCAGCCAAAAAGGAAAAGCAGAAAAAAACTGCCTTTGAAACAAGGAAGGAGTGTTTTATGAGCGGAGGGACGTAAAGAAAGAGGGGGAGAGGAATGTGATTGACGAGTTTAGCCGCACTGTAGTAGCACTGCAGCGGAGAGTAAGGGAGAAATAGTTATTAAAGAGATGAGCTTTCAGCTTATGAAAGGAAACGTGATAAAAATGGAATTACTGTAGCTGTGCTAAAGCTAAAGCTATATGCCAAGAAGCTGATGGAGGGAAGATCAGCAGGTAATGACCAGAGGACAGTGGGGTCGCGAGAACTAAAAGTTAAACCACGGCTTGAATTTTCAAAATAAATGCCTCTATCCTCAATGACGAATAACAAGGGAAAAACATGTGAATACCTGGAGGAGGGTTGTGTAGTACAGACAGAGAAAATACTTGTAGGAGTTGTGTGACTCATTCATTCACTCTCTCACGCTGAAGTTCGCGGTGTGTCGAGTCACTTGGTTTGCTGGTGGAAGATGCTGAAGATAGTGCAACAGCTACCTGAACTGCAGGACAATGAGTACCTCTGTGCCTGCTGAGAGAATAGCTACTCAACCTGAAAGTGTGTGGTAAAGAGCGATAAGCGCGCACACACACACACACACACACACACAGACACACACACAGACACACACATCAAGGATTGTTGATCATGGCCTCTGGCTTTGCCTCCAGCTGTTTCAGCCGCGTTTGAATTGAGGTATCAAGAGTGTGTGTGTGTGTGTGTGTGTGTGTGTGTGTGTGTGTGTGTCGGTGGTGTGCAATTATCTAGGAGGATGTATGGATACATGCATGTAGGTTTGTGCATATGAGAGAAATTAGATTGTTATGTGTGCTGAGAAACAGCTGATATAACCAGATCTGTTCATCTGAACAAACAAGGATGATCAGCGCTGCCTGAAAGTGGGGAGCTGCTCGGTGTTTTGTACCCTGAGATGTGCTAACAAGAGTGCCACAAGTCAGTACGAAGTCATTTGCGCTGGTGTGCCTGAATGACTTTCATACGCTATAAATTTCTCTCACACCTGCTTATACTGTAGAGCTGTGCTATAATAAATGTTTAGTTAAAACTGATTGAGCAAGAGTGAGCATATGACTCACTGAACCCCGGTAACATTGATTGATTCTAGTAAAACCTCGTGAAATGAAATCCTTATTTGCTTTCGTTTTTTTTTCCCACTGAAACCGGAAAAAGGATTTTATTCACAGATGTTGAGACATATTTATAAATCTGTCAGAATTTGTTTATGTAAATGAAAAGCTACAGACAAATCACCCCACATATTTAGAACAATATGGTGTGTATGTCTGGCATTTGTGTTTTCCTTCTAATGAGAGTGCATTTGTGGCCTTACCTATAATGTTATAGCAGCATGTACACAGATGAGCAGTATAAACCACTGACAGGTGAATTGAATACGCTGGTCATCTCATTACAAGCCAGTGTTATGTACAGAAGCCTTGGGTCCTGGCGTTCGTATAAATGAATTACTTTGACATGTACCCCCCACCTAAACATTACTGCTGACTATACAAGAGCCCCTTATGGGAACAGTCTTCTCCAACACGACAGTGTGCCTCAATACACAGCAAACCCCCCCTTAGGAACAGGGCAGGCAACCCTACAAAGAGTGCAAAACATTGATCAAACCTCCAAACTGCCCACATCCCACTCTGATCTGGAGTCTGCTGGATGCACCGGAACAAACCCGATTCACAGAAGCCCCACTGCGCGGACCACAGGACCCAGAGGATTTGCTGCTGACGTCCTGGTGCCAGATACCACATGACACCCCCAGAGTCAGGACTGTTCTGGCGGCACATGGGAAATCTACACGATATTATCAACATTTACACAGAAATTTGTGCTTGAGAGAGTGTTTGGCGTTTCTTATGTGTGGGGAAAATGCCGGTGTTTTCAGTTACACAGTTTAACACAGTTTAACCTTGGAACAGGTATTAAAGGTCAGATTCTGCCTTCTCAAACACAAAACACGACCAAAATAATTAGTGAGAGGGAAAGAGAGAGTGGACAAAAGAGGCAAGAGATGGAAAAGGCAGTGGAGGACAGAAGGGGCAGGACTTGAAAGGTGGTGGTGGGGAGAAAATGCTAGGAAAAATAAAGGAAATGAAAGATTTATCATAAAAAAGGAGCAAGATGAATTGGGAATAGGGAGCAAGCGGGGGGAGAGAAAATGTGGGAACCAATGATAATAATGCCAGAAAACGTCAGAAGACAGAGTGCAAGGTGTGTGTGTTTGTGTGTGTGTGTGTGTGTGTGTGTGTGTGTGGATGTGGAGTGCCTGCAATAGATAAGAGAGCGTACAGGAGCTGAAGATTCAGAAAAAGATTGGTGGTACTGTTGTTGGTGGGGTGTTACAGAGACTCATTAAATCTCTGCATTAAAATTTTGCATCTGGAGGCAAAAGACATGGGAAAGTGATATGCAAGATACTGGAATACATGGAATATCAGCAAAGCCATTACACTGAAGTAATGAAATACTGATTTTTTTTTTCTCAGTGGGAGAATAAAAGGTGCATGACTGTATTTATGCATGTAATATGTTGATTTTATTACTGTTTGTTGGTCCTGTAATACAGACAAGTCTCTCTGGGCCCGACAGAATGTCTTTCCAGTTGTGATTGCAATTCTAAAATCAATGCTTGGGATAGATGTAAGAACTCCAGAGCCGAGCACTTTTCCACAACCTCTAATGCAAAATAGCAGGTTCTCTCCGTAACTCAGGTTTAATGGGTGCTTGTTCTTTTGCGAATACATCAATGTCTGTTCTTCAAAACGTCAGATGTTACAGTTTTTCAAACCCGACTCCCGCTGACACACACTGACTTCTGGTCACGCTAGGATTGTATTTACCGTATCCAATGCTGATTTAAATTCATCAAATAGGCTTCAAAGTACCACTACAATTAACAGAGAAGTAGTAAAGGCTCATTATACCATCATTCGATTTTCTTTTGGTCACTTTTGCCACAGATTCCCGAGGTGAGGCAGAAAAAACCACAAGACTGATACTATCGATGTGCAATGCAGCACCTCAGATATACTGTGTTCCAAAGAAATTTGATGAAATAGCATCAAGAGAATTGAGGGGTCAATTGCATACAATGTTTACACCCAAATCCGAAAAACGTTACATAAATGAACTTTTAATTTAGCTGATGTCTGTGGGACAGTGGCAGAAACTCTGGCAGTTCTTGGAATAAAGCCTTTGTAGAGCACCTCGGGGAGACCTGCCTGTAGCCGAAGATGCTTATCTACATCGCTAAATGCTGTGGAGGGAAAGGGAGGTGCTGCCCACTATTTACTGTCAGCATTTTCCTAATGCACCATCCATCATTGATCATACGCATGTGTACCACACAGGAAAAAATGTGTGTAAATTCTGTACAATCTCACGTGATGATCACAATCTGCTGTGAGTCTGAAAATTCACAAAAACAGCTGCAGCTGGGTTGGCATGTTCAGTGTGATTTTCAACAGACAGAATCATCATTATCATCGTCCACCACACCGAGTTTATTTCTTTGTTTCACTCTCTCTCTGCGGCCTCCCTCTTCCATTTCTCTCTGTGTTCCTCTGTTCACCTCGATCCAATTCAGCTGAATGGGTTTTATTGGCACGGTATTTGACATGCGTCACCCTGGCACGCTGTAACAGAAGTTGATCAATCTCTCAATAAATCAAGATGTCAACCTTCCCTCCACCTCCACCTCTTCCTCTTTACCCACACTCCCATTTTGTCTTTTCCCATTTCTTTCCCCTGTTTGTCTTTATTGGCTCATTTGATCCTGGCACTGCGGCTTCTCCCTTTCATCCTCCGTGTTTTGTCTCCCTCTCTGTTCTCATTGTCCTCCTTTCTACCATTGTTTCTCTCACTCAGACTCTGAAACAAAACATGGTCTTTGCCTATTTAACTCCTCTGTCTTTTCAGGATTGAGGAAGAGGAAAGTAGGAGGGGGTTAGGAAGGGCATTGTAGAGAAAGGTTTAATGAATGGGAAAGAAGAGAATGACTGAATCTGGTAGTGTTGCCTAAGGGTGAAGATTCAAAGTGGGCCAGTTTCTCGATGTGTCCCCAAACCCATGGTTTAATGAGCATGGGGTCACAGGACTACATCTACTCAAACGAGCTCATCCTCAGGTTTCAGAACTCATGTTCAGGGAATCTATTTATACTGGTTTGCGAGACATCCTTCAGACCAGATTCTATGAAGCGGCATTAACTACATGGTCATTAAAAGGGAAACATGTCTGACCTACTGCTTATGCTTTTAATGGGAATAAATGATTGTTGGTATGCAATAGAAGGAATCTGCATAGGAAATATAACATTTCCGCTGATAATTGCAAATTATGAGATTTGCAATAATTTGAAAACACAACAAATGTTTAAACTGTGAAAATGTACCATTATAAGAGAAACATTAGCTTACTTTGAATTTGATGGCATCAACACATCTCAAAAAAGGGACAGGGCCATGTTTGCCACTGTGTAGCATCCCCTCGTCTTTTAACAATAGTCTGTAAATATCTGGGAACTGAGGAGACCAGCTGCTGGACGTTTGGGAGAGCAATGTTGTCCCATTCTGGTCTGATAGAGGATTCTAGCTGCTCAACAGTCCTGGCTCTTCTTTGTCATAGTTTTCATTTCATGGTGCTCCAAATGTTTTCAGTTGGTGAAAGGTCGGGACTGCAGGCAGGCCAGTTCAGCACCTGGACTCTTCTGCTATGAAGCACATTGTATTAGATGCTATAAATGGTTTAGCATTATTTTCTCAAAATATCAGACAAAGACATCATCTGGATGTGAGCGTGTGTTGCTGTAAAAATACCTTTCAGCAGTGATGGTCCCTTTCCAGATGTTCAAGCTGAATCAGCGATGTAGGCTTATGAACTTAGCACTCAGTCCTCTTTATTCCAGAGGACATGGTGGCCATGTTTTCCAAAAATAATTTCAAATTTGATTTCATCTGACCACAGAGCGTTTTTCCACTTTGCCTCAGTCCATTTTAAATGAGCTTTGGCCATGAGAAGATGGCAGTGTTTCTGGATCATGCTCACATATGGCTTCTTCTTTGCATGATGGAGCTTTAACCTGCATTTGTGGATGGCGCGGTGAACTGTGTTCACAGACAGTGATTTCTGGAAGTGTTCCTGAGCCCGTGCAGTGATTTCCATGGCAGAGTCATGCCTGTTTTTAATGCAGTGCTGCCTGAAGGCCCATAGATTACGAGCATCCGATATTGATTTTGCAGCCCCCTTGTGCACAGTGATTTCTCCAGATTCCTGGACTGTTCTGATGATATTATGTACCACAGATGTGGAGATATTCAAGGTCTTTTCAATTTTAAATTGAGGGATATTATTCTGAAATTGTTCCACAATTTGGAGGCACAGCTGTCTGCAGATTGGCGAACTTCTGTCCAGCTTTACTTCTGAGAAACTCTGCCGCTCTACGATGCTCTTTTTTTATACCCAGTCATATTACCGACCTGTTGCCAACATGTTTCTCCAGCTGTTTCTTTTTAGTACCACTTTTGTTGCTCCTGTCCCAAATTGTTTGAGATGTGTTGCTATGAAATAGTAAAATGTCTCAGTTTAAACATTTGTTATGATTTCTGTGTCCTATTGTTAATAAAATATGAGTTTGTGAGATCTGCCAATGATTGCATTCTGGTTTTATATATATTTTAGACAGCGTCCCAAGTTAATTTTTGGAAGTGGGTTTGTATAATAGTGAGTGTTTTTGGTGTGAATTTGTGCATTTTCATTGAGTGGAAATGCACACGCATCAAATCTCAACTATTTCTCCCCAAGCCTGTATATCAGCTGTGTATCGGGTTCAGTTCAAAACCATATATTTTTAACAAAAAGAGAGAGATTTTGCATAACACTCACAAACTTTGCACCTACCTATTAATTCCTTACAATGATATGGAAAGAAATGAAGACATATTGTAAAGTCAGCTAGTCTGGAGCATGCATGTGAAAACGTGTACCAGAAGTGATGCTGGGTTTGAGAAGATAAGAGAAGTAGAGAGATCCAAAGGAAGATGAATAGATCTTCAGTTTCAAATTTTGCTCCATTTTGTTTAGGAGGGAATTTAGAAAAACACAATGAAGACAGGGTGAGGAAACATGTACTTGCATGTAACAGACCTGAAGAGTGACGAGATGGTAACTGAGAAGGATGCAGGATGGGTGAGGGAGGGTAATGAGAGGAGAAAAGAAGGGGCCACCTGTCTGTGTGTCTTGAATTTTACAGCTTGTTTAGCTTCTGTTGAGAAGACAGGGGTAGGAGAAGGAAGGAGCTAAAGCTTGATGAGCAGGTGTTTCGCAGAAGGCAGAAGACCCCTCTAGTGTGGCAATGCCGTAGATGAGGAAAGACCGAGGAAGGAAATGGTGGAGTGGCACAAAAATGAGAACAGTGCTAAAATAATTTTGCTGTTCATTAATGAGCACTGTCTTTGTCAAATAATGTATAAATGAAATCAAAAGGTGTGCCAGTGTTGGCTGGTAAGCATAAGTAGTTAATTTTGGAACCAGTACTGAGAAAGAGAGGACAGCTACTAGTTGAAGCCCTTGTATGTGTGTGGGCTGGTTTTTGTTTGGGAGGTGTGGGAGCAAAAGTGTGTTTGTTTGACAGTGCGTTAGTATTGTTGAGTAGAACAGAAAGAGTGAGTGTGTAACAGAGAGACTGAGACACAGAAAAAGAGAAATAAAGAGACCCATGGCAGGCTTACTGAAAGAGAAAGGAAGAAAAAAAAAGAGAGCGAGATGTCTCGCACATAAATCCCTGTTGAGTCCTGAGTGAAGTAGGTTACAAGCTTTATCGATTTTGATGATGGTAACAGTATGAATGTGTGTGTGTGTGTGTGTGTGTGTGTGTGCGCGCGCGCGCGCGCGTGCACGTGTGAGTCTGTCAAAGGATGGTCTGTACCATCTGTCTCCCACTCCTCTCACTGAGACACTAATTACAGGACTTTACACTTCACTCCACCACACTGACTGGCCTGACTACAGACAGACAGGCACACACACACACTCACGCACATACATGCACACACACACACACACACACACACACACACACACACACACACACACACACACCCACACACACACACACACA
>JAVDPK010003079.1:419467-448786 GCA_034780415.1 Cichlasoma orientale | reverse complement strand
ACACACACACACACACACACACCCACACCCACACACACACACACACACACACACACACACACACACACACACACACAGTGAGATCCATAGTGGTCCGGGGCCTGTGGGACCTCTAATTTATGTGTAATTTTTCTCTTCCTCTTTTCTCCTTTGGCCTTTTCTTTTTCCTCCTCTTCAATTTATGTGCCGCACAGATCAATGATACCTAATTAGGCTGCATTGTGTTACAAACACATAAGAAGGAGCAAACATTAGAGATGAAAAGTGATAAAAAAAAAAAGAGGGGAGTTTTGATCTTTTCTTCATTGAGAAGGGAAGGAGATAAGAGGGAAGAGGAGGAAAAATTAGAGAGGGGAATCCTATCATGTTCTTTGCCAGTGTGTACAACCCTTCATTAGCATAAATTCCAGGTCACCCACTTTCTCTGGCAAAGAAAGGGGTGCCACAGTGGGGAGATGCTTTCTCTGACACAAATTTCAGCAGGCAGGCATCTATCTATCTGCAGTTAGGCCCATTAGGACGATTTTTGTGGTTTTGCCTCTGTACACCACCACAATGGATTTTTAGACCATCAAGCTGTGATTGAAGTGCAGACTTTCAGCTTTGATTCAAGGGACCTTATAAAAAAATTGCATCAACTGTTTAGGAATCACAGCCATTTTTGCACATAGTCTCCCATATTCAGAGGTCTGTAGTTAATTCAAAGTGTTGAATTTTTATTTTATAACTTTTTAAATATGAGGCCCAAAGAGATGTGAATGCAAGTGAGGAAGGCCAACATCAGCAATATCTGTCTGTCTGTCTGTCTGTCTGTCTGTCTGTCTGTCTGTCTGTCTACGCAAATGCATGAATGTTGAATCCAGCATTAAATGATCAGCATTAGCATTAAACTGCTAACTTTCTACTACAAAAAAAAACTATCATTTCACTTGTATTTCTGGTAGTGAGAATTCATCTGAAGTGGACTCTCACCTGCTGTGAGATAAATGTGAGAAAGGGCAACTACGGACAATGTCTAGACTTGATTCTCCTGACATTTGAAAATAACATCTATCTCTCTATGTCCTCCCATCTGTCAACGCAGAGACACATTCCTCTCCTTTTCAAAAAGTCGTTTTAAGTAATTCTACCTCAAAACTTAACAGATTAAAAACAATCCTGACCTTTTTGTGCATTTCTAGGGAACTATGGTGAAAGTGGAATGGGGGCGTTCAAGGACATGGCAGCCAAGGAGGGCATCTGCATCGCCCACTCTGGTAAGAGGCGCAGGTCAAAATAACCATAGTAAACTAAACAGTATGAGTCATAAAGATTATAGAAATTATTAGTCAGGAAAAGGCTGGATGGAATTTTAGTTAGTATATAGTTTAGTACTGATTCAAAAGCAATAAAGCAGAAGTTCATCACCCACATAAAGTGCTGCTTGGCACTGGGAAGGGCATCTGGCACAGCTTTTGGCAATCTACTGTGTCATACACTTAATGTTGTCAACCCAAACAACTTGTTAAACACAAGTTCAAATTGCTTTAAAATAAATAATACTAAATAAACAGGAATATTTTATAATGAAGGCGAGATTATAAGTCATCGTGTTATTCGGGTTTGAATTTTTTTGTGAAATGTTTACATTGTGAGTGCCATATGAGAATCACAGACCTGTGTTTGGATTTCTGTGACAGGGAAAATCTGGAGCAATGCCGGAGAGCAGAGCTTTGATCGACTGCTGGAGAGGCTGAGAGCCCATCTGCCTAAGGCCAGAGTAGTAGCCTGTTTCTGTGAAGGCATGACTGTCCGTAATATCCTCATGGCTATGAGACGCCAAGGACTAGTCGGAGAGTTTCTTCTCATCGGCAGGTTAGTAGGGCTAAAATGTAATTTCTGTTGATAGATCTGGGCTTTACAGGATTTTTCCCAATAGCATGAATCTCTGCTTTTATCCCTGCGCTCTCTATAACATGCAACTCAGGTGGACCAATGGATCCTTGATTATGTCTGTATACAGTCCATAGTGTTACTAATCCTACTGGCTTGCCCCGTGGCTAATGCTGTAGCCAGGGGGCAAAGCTTTTGGAACTGGAAGTTTTCTGTTTTTTTCTTTGCAGTTCTGCAGGCTTTGGTTTCAAAGCAAGTTATGTGGAAATAAAAAGAATGGTTGGTTGTTCTGGCCAGAATGCAATCTCAAAAGCATATGCTATCATATGAAAATGATTTTGCTTTTTCATTAACCTTTTAGATTTATTTGCATTCACGAACTGACCGGTGGACTGACAGGAAGTCTAGAAAACATTGCCTCAGAGGTGTCTGTCTGTCAGCAGATTAGTCAGTGGGTGTGCAGATTGCAATGTTAATAAATAATAAAAAAACCCAAAAAAAACAGCAGCAGTTAGTTGGAAAATAATTATACAAATTTGTTCTTGACAAGGCAGATGCTGTGGCTTTGTGCTCTTCTCTAAACTAACCCTCTCAAACTACTGATAACTGCAGACACAGAACTATTTAGAGTTGCCACGAGTAAATACTTATCAATATTTGTCAATCAATACATAATATATTGATAACAAATTAATAATTTAATTGGTTTTATATTTTCAAATTAAAGGGATTCCTGCCTTTCCTTGTCTGATATTACAGCTAATCTTTTTTTTTTTTTTTTAGGAATTTGGACATTTAATGACTTCATGTTGCACTGTAGGAGATTGTGATGGTTCTTTCTCACAGTTTTTGCATGTTCAGATATCAGTTGATTAATTGTGAAGATAATCATAAGATTAAGTGTCAGTGATGACCATTGTAGCCCCACAGTTATGGACATTTAATAAGACCCCATCTGGTAAATATATACTAGTTTCTACCCATTTTTTTTCCGGCATAAATTGTGCATCCTGCTGCTGATTATTGGACTTCAAAGCACAGTCTGTGCTTCAAAGTAACATCAGCCTGGATTTTGACCAGCAGCTCTGCACATATCCCCAATCAAAAACAAAACAAAGACAAAAAAAACAAAACAAAAAAACAAGCATCTCTTCCAATTTTGAAACATATTTTATGAAGTACCTTAATATAAATGAATGCTGAGCATAATGCCAACCACTGTAATTTGACTGACATTTCCCCTTTTCTGATCACGCTCTTGTAATTCAAATAAATTAGAAATTGATGTTTTTCATGAATGCAATTCAGTGGAGATGCTCTGTCTCTGCCACAGGCTGCGGGACATCATTATATACAGTAACAGGCAGTTTCTAACTCTTGTTTGAGGTATTTCTTAGATTGTATTGATTTTGAAATAAAATATGAACAGTTAATAATGAACAAACAAACCATCAAAAAAAAAAACAACCTATGAATAGTTAGTGGAAAGGCTACATTTTTGCATCACGAATAGTGATAACTACCCATATGGAATGAAACACCCAATGTACACAGCTAGAGACACTGCTCCTTTTTCATGTAGATACAATTAATCTGCAGAAAGAAAAACCTTCCAAATGAAGAGTTTTTATCTAGATCGGTGCGCGGGCGCGGGTGTGTGTGTGTGTGTGTGTGTGTGTGTGTGTGTGTGTGTGTGTGTGTGTGTGTGTGTGTGTGCATGGCTACATGTGTCTGTATGAAAGTTGCTTCTAAGCCTCTTGAGTTTTGGTTGCCATGCCAACTGTTGATTACCATAAGATGAATAATGATTTTAGCACCTATGCCAGCCAATGTGCAAAGAAAAGAAAATAGCGTTTTGAATATATTGGAAGCAATATGATGGGATTACCATTAAAATACCACAAATATGACTGTTTTCAACTCTGCTCTACTTTCCCCCCCAGTGATCTGTGCTGTTTAACTAAATCATCATACCCCGCATCATATTTGTTGTCATCACCACCTTGATGCTCATTTTCATCATCACTCCTCATCATCCTCCTCATCAACATCATTGTGATCATCGTCGCTGTCTGTACGAGGTAAAGTCTTATACTGTACTCAATCTGCCGTTAGAGACTGAAGTGCAGTAAGAGAGAGAGTGATCATAAAACAGGCAGGAATATGCTGTTCTCACAGAATTAAAGGACTTAAGCAGTCGTAACTTTGATATCTTGTCAGGGGATAAGCGCTTCGTTAGGTCTGACTATTTATGATATAAAGAGTTTGATGGATAATTTCCACAGAACGTCCAAGGGAGAAAATAACATTAACAGCAGCAAAAGGCCTCATTCGCAAACTGTGCATACCAATGTTTCACACGCAAATATGTGATTCATCAGTGTTTTCTTACCTGAATTTGGTCATATTCAGCTGCAAATCATGAGTACGCCCAGTGTGAACGGTCCTTAAAACCACTGCTTTACTAGTGCATTAAATAACCACTAAAATTACACCCTTTTATCCTTGCTGGATGTTGTCATTGTCATTTTAATTTCTTGGCAATGTCCCGCTTACTGATGCTTGTCCAGTAACTGTGGAGTTCATGTGGTTTATGTCCTCCATCTGACTCTTTCTCTTCTGCTCTGTTATTCTTTTATTCACAGCAACTTTAATGGCAAGCTTTTCTTTTTGTTTACCTGAGTCACATTCTCAGGAGACACGCCATTCGTAGCATCCTCAAATTTTTCACTTTACTTAGCTTCAATTTACTTGGTAGTTCTTTTGTATGGATTTGATTCACTAACATAGAAATGGTGGCAAGAACAAAATTGGCCGGTGTGCACAGGCTTATTTTATGTTTTATGTATTTTTTGCACATTAGTGCCAAATGCTGGATGTTGAATGGAGAGTTATTCTTTATTCAGCAGAGGCCATCAGGACTAAAAATCAACCAGTCTGTTTTGATTTGGTCAGTTAATTGAAAACAAGCCTTCCTCATGATCAGTATCATAAATGAACTGCAGTTGTAAATTGGAAATGGCCACGGGTGGGTGCCCCGCTAACTGGAGGTCTGTGGAAGGAACTTCTGATTAACCCAGTTGGGAAGACAGGTGTGTAATGCCAGGATAATTACAGTACGACGGAATCACACAGATGATGATAAAGCAGGTTTATGAAGGGCAGATAAGCACTGAATACCTCAGGATCTCTAGATTCCATATTTATAGTATTCAAATAAGCTACGTGCCACATGAAATACATTTAATGTGAATAAATTGATAGTCTGTAATTTATCTCTCACTGTGTCATTACCTCTAAGATTGTCTAGTTCATTAATTCTGTGTCTACTTTTTTTCAGAGTCAGTAAAATCAGTATGAACCTCTCAGCCCTTCTCATTGTAAGACTGCTCTACCGCTAGGCAAGATTCCTACTTGCTATATACTACATGCTACAATTTGCATATAACATGGTATTTGTTAGGAGCTGCTCAGTTCAGTAGTTCAGTTCGGTGATACATAAAATTGCAATTTATACTTTGCCAGTTTTATCTTCAACTGTTGCTTTATTTAAGTGCTTTTCTGATTTTATCATTTTTATCTTCTTCCTCCTATAATCTAAATACCTACATCAGGTCCTGGGGCTAACTATCACATCACAAGAAAACTAATGTCTGTCTCTCTCTCTCTCTCTCACACACACACACACACACACACATGCACGCACACACACGCTCCTTCCTGCATCTGAATATGTTCATTGCTTCTCTTCTATAATTCCTTGGTGCCAGAGGGCTACAAACCCATTAATGAATAGCTGGGCTGAGATAAATATCTATAGCCACACGGGGCACACAGACACTCCCGCACACTTACCTCAGAGACACACACACATACACATAAAAGCACATTCTGTCATGGCATCAGTTTTTCTCTCTGTCAACTTAATAGCCTCCTATTTGTCTTCAAGTAAAACACCATCTCCTCTAAAAATTCAGATGAAGTCGTTTTAGTGACAGCCACCAATAAATCAGTTTCAGCCACCACTTTAGTAAAAGGTTTGGCATTTTATGGTCGGCTATTATACTTTGATATGTTTGCCTCTCAATTACTGCCTCTCTGTTGTCTGTTACGCCACATTTCAGAGAAACATTAGTTATAATGTTCGTATTGTTTAGCACAAAAAAACCCAGAGGACGCTGGTTGGAAACTAAAAATACAAATGCTTCAACTACAAAATGTGTTTAAACCGGTGGATGAAAATTTTTTGAAGGCTTGCGGTTCAAGCAGTGCTGCAGTGAATTACTGTGTCAGCCAACGTGTAACCAGTGCCGGCTTGTCTGTATTTCCATAAGAGGCAGTCTCTCCGACCGCGCTGAAAAGGCTCATATACTGCTGAATGGATCGAAAGAGAATAGTTTGAATCAAAAAGTCAAAAAGCAGAGTCTCTCTGGAGATCATCCCGCACGAGTCTGCACCCCTTCTGCCTGCTGTTGCCATGGAAATATCCCCAACCATATTTGGATGAATCCAGCATAGCAGCTGGGGTGATATGTGGCGCATGCGCATGTGTTTATATGAATGGCTATGTGATTGCGTGGGTGCATCTATATATGCGTGTGTGTGTGACTGTCAGTGTGTTTGTGTTCTGAGGTTTTCTGTGGTCTGTCATTGATATTGCCTCTAACTGCTTTAAGTGCTGTTAAAAGACGGGCTTGTTGATCATTTTGATGGTTCATTTCAGTTCATTTCAGTTCATTTCTTATATTCACAGTACCTTTACTCCCGTATACTGTAGCTTTTTTCCAGATCCTTTCCCCATACTCTTTCTCTTTTCTTATCCTCTCTCAGTTCACTCTTTTTGCCCCACTAATTTTTGGCTTTATTTTGACCTCTCCGACTCTCTGGTGCTGTTTCCCTTCGAATCCAGCTGCTTGCATTTCTCAGTTTAACAGTGTGATCTGTATCATTCAACCACAACATCAAAATCACCCTGCCTGATATTGTGTAGTTCCCTTTTGAGAAAAGCTCTGACAGGGGCTGGGACCTCTGGCACCAGGACCGGGACATACCACCCCACCATGTTTAGTTGGGTGGTACGTGTCGATGTGACATTAGGAGCCAAGCTTTCAAAGCAGAACGTTGCTCTGTAGCAAGATTATCAATTTTATACAGTTCACAGTTCAATCGTGCATAGAGGCCCTGCAGTGTCCCACTTCTCACCCCAGCTGTCGATTAAGGCCCTCCATGCCTCTGTTTTAGATTTAAAAAAGGGCATCGCATGGTAAAACGTTTGCGTGACTCAAAGCAGCCTGCATTCAGAACTGGTTTTTAGCGGATTGTGCACCTGTATAGTCGTGAGATGAGACCAAAGACGTGGTGAGAGCAGAGAAGGAAAACAGAGCGAGGAGGGGAAGAAGCGATTCAGAAGGAAGAAGGGAGACTGTGATTGAAGAGCGGAGAGATTAGCAGTTGAGGGCAGAGCAGAGAGCACACTGTGTGTTTGTGTGTGTGTGTCTGTGTGTGTCTTTCGTATATCAGAGTATAAAAGATTTCTTGTTACACATAAAAAGCAAATCTCTGAGTAGGAATGTAATTTACGCATCACTGCTGCACTTGGGATACATCTGCCCTTACAAACACACACATTTACATGTGGACGCCCGCAGACGCTGATATACACACTCATACAAGCACAGGTTTCAGTCTGTTAGTGGTTACGGAGCTGTGTAATGTTTTCTAGTATCATGTTAATTAACCCTTGATTAAAACAAGAGCTGTTTCATGTAATTTAATTGGCGAAACGGTAGAAATTAATTCTGCTGTTTCTTTTTAAAGCTTTGCAATAAAAGACACGTGATAATTACACACAAGGGAATATGTTGTAATGAATGATGGGAGGATGAAAAGAGGAGGAGAGGGAGAGAAAGAGAGACCTTTGTTTTTCATGTGCATCACCACATGCGTGATTATGCGTCAGTAGTGTTTATTTTTCTGCGGTGTGTGTAAATGTGCATGCCTGCAGCTGCGTGTGACAGCGAGTGATCTCTCTGCTGTGCCGCGTTTTAGGTTTTTGTATGCGAAGGTGTTCTGCGGTGTCTCTGTGGAGGTTCACTGAGAGGCACATTTAAACAGGCATGTAAACACATACAGTATGTTGTTAACCCGGAGTAAACTGTTGACATGTGTGTAAATTGGATTAAAAAATTTAACGCAGGAAAAGCTGTGCTAATGGCTCACCATTTGAGGTATCAGGAGCATCTAAGCTTTACGGTTGAGTTATTCTCTTTCTTTGAGGAGAATGTTTCCTAAGTCGGAGTCTAATCACTAACCTATCAAACACTCTTAATTTAAAAAATCCGTTCCTTGGAGCAGTGAAGATGTCCATCTGTATATGAAATGTGAATCTTTAGCCAATTGCAGCGATTTCAATTTGCAGAAAAAACTAAACGCTGGTCTGTAGAGAGCTGAAGCCCTGTCCTCTCCTCCTTTAGTTTGTTATTTTATGCAGTGTGTTTGTACTGATCATTTAATTCAATGGGGTTTCTGAAAACAAAACAAAAAAAATGTGCATACAGTAATGTGCAAATATCTCAATCCACCTGTCATTTCTTTCCCATTGAAACATGGGAAATAGGTGCAGTGATTTTTTTTTTTTTTGGTATGACCACCTTTATTCTTCAGCACAGCCTGAACTCTCTTAGGCAGCTTTTGTGTCATTTCTTTAAGCACTTTTCAGGAATAGTTCTCCAGGCTTCTTGAAGGACATTCAAAGCTCTTCTTTGGATGTTGCTGCCTTTTGTTCTGTTCTCCATCAAGATGATCCCACACTGTTTGAATAATCTTGAGGTCCGGACTCTGGGGAGGCCAATCCACGACTGATGGCGTTCCGTTTGGGATCATTATCATGCTGAAAAATGAAACAGTTTCCAATCAGACACTTTCCAGATACACTGCATAGTGGATTAAAATCTGTGTTCATAATTCCACCACTGAATGAACCTCCACCATCTTTTATAGATAGCTGTAGACACTTTTGTAGAGTACTTTTGTACCTCTCTCCTGACCTTCTCCATACTTAATTAACCAAATTTTTCAAATTTGGATTCATCACGCCAGCAGACCTGTCGCCAATGATTTTCAGTCCAGTTCTTGTGTAATGTGGCATACCTCAGCCTTTTCTCCCCGTTTCCCTTCCGTAAGAATGACTTCGTGACAGCCACCCTTCCACTGAGACCATTTCTGATGAGGCTTCAGTGAACCGCAGCTGGCTCAACTGAGTGGTCAGATGCATCTCTCAGGTCCTGTGTCAGGTCCGAGATATGCCAGTGTTTTGACTAATAACTCTTCAGGAAACACCTTTTTGATTCAAAAATCCTTTTTTGTACTTGTCAAACTGTGCTATATTTGGCATTTTCATGATTTTAACAAACATTAAAGGTCCAGTACTTTTACATGATTGTTTTAATTGGCTGTCCCTGGTGGGTGGGGCTTCCGTGCTCAAAGCCAGCGCTGTCCGCCTGAGAAAAACCATAGGCTTATTCTACTGTGACCGTTAACAGTTTGACTATTAAAAACTTCCACATTCAGCTAGCGGAGGTCCAGCTAACAGGTGTTCCTTAAATGCTGCTTAAAGAGAATAACAACGCTTTTGTCTAATCCACACTGTATGGTATTGGACAAATACGCATATTTGTAGAAACATCTTTCACGGTATTTGAATTTTTAAAGCAAGCGTCCTGTTTTCATCACTGTCACTGACAGGCTTTTGTTGTATCCACATCAAAAGTTTCCCTGTGATTTGACAATGGAAGAAATTCATAAAGCAAAGAGCCTTGGATCTTTTCATTCTGCGGTGTCAAAAGTGTCAACGGCATATCAAAGGGCTCTGTCAGCAGGTGTATGACTTCACTTTATAAACTCCAATAAAACTCTGCCTTAGCTTCCATTTTCTGTTGTCAGTTTGGGTGAATTCCGCTAAGACAGCCGATCAAAAGGCTGTTGCATGAAACTACCCGACATCACAGAATTTTTTTATTCAACTCACACGCTGTTCCCTGTCTTTATCTGTCTGTCTCTACCTGCTTCTATGCTTGGCCGTCTTGCTTCCTTCCCTCTTTGTCATGCTCCTCACTTTTTGAGACTTTCTTTGTGTGCTGCTTTTATATTCTCTGTCTGGGTTTTCCTCATGAATGATTTTTTTTTTAAGTTGAGTAGAAACACTTTAAGCCATATCAAGGACAGCCGCTCCACTGTTGTTCAGAGTGACACCTGAAATTGAAAACTTGCCCTTCTAGGACATTTTGAAGCCACAGACTCACCCAGCCTATTTGCAGTTATTCAGGTATGATATAGGGTGATGCTTCTACATATACAAACTTCACGGCACTGAAGTTTTACTTGTGAACTAATTCTTCGCCTTAATACATTTACCCAGTCATCACCTGCTAAAATCATAAAGCGTATCAGATGCATCCTTATATGGATCCTTGGGATTGACTGCAGACATACAGGGTAATCACAAAAAGAACATCCCCCCAGTGGCCACTTTGTTAGGTACATATAGTCATCTGCTTGTTAACACAAATATCAGTCCATCACATGGCAGCAACTCAATGCATTCAGGCATGCGAACATGATCAAGATGGCTTGCTGAAGTTCAAATTGAGCATCAGAATGAGGAAGAAATGTGCCAGATCAGAAACTGCTGATCTACTAGGATTTTCCCTACACAACCATCTCTAGGGTTTACACAGAATGACCCGAAGAAGAGAAAATATCCAGTGAGCAGCAGTTCTCTTGGTGAAAATGCCTTGTTGATGCCAGAGGTCAGAGGAGAATGGCCAGAAGGCTTTGAGCTGATAGGAAGGCAACAGTGACCCAAATAACTACTTGTTACAACCAAGGTAAAGAGAAGAGCACAACACATCCAACTTTGATGCATTTGGTCTACAGCAGCAGAAGACCATACTGGATGCCACTCCTGTCAGCTAAGAACAGTAAACTGAGGGGACAGTTCACACAGGTGCGACATAATTGGACAACAGAATATTGGAAAAATGTTGCCTGGCCTTATGATACTCGATTTCTGCTGGAGCATTCAGGTGGTAGGGTCAGAATTTGGTGTAAACAACATGAAAGCATGGCTCCATCCTGCCTCCATCCTGCCTCAATACGAGGCAGTCTGCAGTCTGCTGGTGGTTTAATGGTGTTGGGGTTTATTTTCTGGGCGCCCTTTGGGCCCCTTAGTACCAACTGAGCATAAACAGCACTCCCAAACTGAATAAATCTTTCAGGGCCTTCTATGCCATGAAGAATTAAGGCAGTTCTGATGGTAAAAATGGGGTCCAGCCCAGTACTAACAAGGTGTACCTAATAAAGTGTCCAGTGAACGTAAACGAATCAGAAATTAGAGCAAGACTAGAACCACAAAAACTTTTACAAAGGCTGTGTCCTGTCCTATGTTTGTTTTACTGTTTTGCAACAATCGCTTCATTTTGTCCCTAATAAATAGAAAGATTTAAGTAGTCAACAAACTTTATTCATCTTGATAATATTCCATAAGCACAAAAAATGCACGTAGTGCATCAGTTTACATCAAAAGATACAGGACATAAGAAGAGTCTGTTATGAGATTTGTTTTAATAGGACATGGCAGTAGTTCTTCATAGCAGTGTTACTCTATGAGTCTGGAAAAGCACTTATTAATAGCAATAATTCAGTATATGTGAAATTTGTATATATTTTGTCTTACAGTTATAGGCAAAGGCATTGGTGCGATTGGTGTTGCTGTTATTGTGCTCACTCTCTTCAGGTCAGAGCCTGCAATAGGATTTGAACTGTGAATTCTTCTTAATGTGATGTTGAGTTTACTGAAATAGCATTACATCATGCATCGCCAAAGTCTAATGCTGCACTGACCTTGTACCAGTGGTCCATGGCAATTCAGCAGTAAGTTATTTTTAGCAACAGAATTAAACTCCACCAACAGTGGGGTACAATGAATATAACACCAAGTAAGCTATTAACAACAACTGAATATGTATATCTTTCCCCATCAGCTATGTTTGAGGTAATTTGCTCTTCCTTTAGCTACCTTTAAGACAAATAGTTGGAAAACAATAGCTTTTTTCTTTTCTCAGAGGAAAACTGTAAGTTACAGATCTTTAATGAGTCATCAATGTAGCCTGAAATCAGACAGAATTTTAAAGCCCATTTCCATCTTCAGGCTGCCATTGCTTCCACTCTCCCCAATTTCCTGTGGACAGTGGACCCAGTTTTCAGTAGCCATTCCCTCAGGTGGTGCCCAAGACAAGTGACATGACACACAGCTTGACATTGGTTGAAGGAGTACAATAGTGTTAAGCCAACTCATGGTGCTGATTGGTTAAATATTTTATCCTCTTGTGCTTTTTGGTCAGATTTTTTTTTCATTGGCTAAGTGCTCTTCCAGTGCCAGATGAAAAAGTCAACTGAATCAAGTTTAAAATCAAATCACATGGTAACTGAGACATTTTAGATTTTTGAAAATCCTATTTTCAAAATTGTAATTTTTCAGTTTCCATCAGTCAAAAAGTGGTTCTATTACTACCTCTGGTTTCATAGCACATGTAGAACAAATCGTTAGACAGTTCTCTTGCTTCATGTTTTACGTGTGTTTTTTTTTCTCTCTGATCTCGCTGATTAATGACTGCTAGTGATCGATGTGCAGAAAAACATTAAAGAATTGAGAAAAAGAACACAAAGGAAGTGCTATGTTATTCCAAGGCACTGCATCCCTTTAGAGGGAGTTAAGAGGTTTTCCATATAGAGGGTGGAGCCTTGGGCAAAAAACATCAAACATAACAGAAAAATTTATGCTATTTCACAAATAAACAAACTGATGGACAAGTGCACACATAAACATGCCTGTGTTTGGTGGTGCATTGAATGACCAACATGTGCAACATGCAAAAAAAAAAACAAAACACATTTGCATATACACACACTCAGGCATAGGCAGACACACACTAAAAAAAACCCCACCTACGCACACATATTCATCCTCTTATTGCTCTCCCATGGAATGGCCTTATCCTCTTACAGCACTCCAATGGGAAAAGTGCTTGGAATTAGAGAGGATAGGAGGGGAAGACAGACAGACAGACAGGGGAAACAGTGAGCCAGCGATAGTAGGAAGGGGAGGTAGAAAGAAGGTAATCCAGAGTAGATATACATCTGCCCTTGTGTGAGTGTGTGTGTGTGTGTGTGTGTGTGTGTATGAATCGGTGTGTTGGTGCAACAAACTGAGTTGTTTGGGCTGTTAGTGTGTCGTGAGCTCTCAGTTCGGCATTTTGCTGCTCATTTCTGAGATTTACACTCGGGGATTAAACCAAGTGTTACATCACGTCTGCTCATGCACGAATACATCCATATGCACGCACACACGCGCGTGTGCGCACACAAACACACACACGATCCTTTTTATGGTTGTTGTTAGAGTAATCCACACTGGAATCTAAAGGGTTTTTTTTCCCTTTGTTGTTCACTTTCATTTTTGAGATATGCGACTGTTCTGAATATTCATTTAACTATATGCCTTTTCACACTGCTGTCATGATGACACAAATTAACACCAACAAAGATCTCACCGTGACACAAAAAGCTCTAATGTTATCTCTCTGTATTGTTCATTCCCTCCAACTGTTTCCATTTCTTCACTTTTTTGTCTCTTAACTTCATTTCCATAATCAGCAAGACCTTTGCAGCCTCCTTCTTTCGCTTCCCAGTTCACTTACTTTCCATCTATTCATCACACATTTGAAGGGCTATCTGTATAAGAATTGCCTTCTATGTCCTGAAGTGCCTGGACAGGAAATGAATTGGCCCTTAATTTAGCTCAGACTCTGAAGCAGGCACAGGTAATTAAGAGAAATATGAACTGTGATGTCTCTGAGAAATGACTCCAGACCCTCATGAAACAGAAGATGAGAAAGCTGTGAAGTGTTTTTAGTGTTTTGGCTTTTTTTTTTGGTTGTGTGCGGAACCTGTGTCAGTAACCCTCGAAGAAACGGGAGTAACTGGAGAAATATGATTGGATGACATAATGCAGCTCATACTTGGTGTTCGTTAACTGTCCTTGTTTCTCTTATTCAGCTCTTTCTCATAGGTTTACTGAAGCAGATGCTTGTATTGATTTATCACAGTTGTCACTTAGTTCCGCTGCCTAATGTGTTAATAAGTTACAGCAAGAAATAAGCCATCAAATTACTGAACCCCAAGTTTGCCCCCATGCATCCGTCAGATGAGTGTGTGAACGTGCACGAATGTGTGTGTGTGTGTGTGTGTGGATGAGGCTCGTAGTAAGAAAAGTGCTTTGAATGCTTAAATTGAGTAGAAAGGCTCTATATAAGCACCAGTCCGTTTACTATTTATGATCGTATACAAAACAAACAGTTCATAATTGTGCATGTGATGAATCATATATTGTCATGACCTGGCAGCTCCCTGCTATCTTTGCATCTCTGGCGTGTTGCAGTAGAGCGGCTCCGCCTTCGGGTTAACAACTTAGTTAAACCTGCAATAACAAGAAAGAGGGAGGGGGAGGTGAGGCAAAAGTACATGGCAAGCCAAATATCCAGCCACTTAATGGAAGAGCTGTAGGTTCGGGCTATGTACTTCACAGTCCCATTGTCCTGTGAGATTAATAATAACCTATACGACTGCTAGTAGGCTGATGCATGGGTTAACACGCTTGTTAAGGTAGCACTATTTGCCCTCCATAATGCATGCTATGTGACCCAAACACAAAAGCAGCGCTATTTCTCCTGGTATTAGAAAGACACACATCAGGGAGTTGATTTTCCACTTCTAGCATGAATGCAGGGCTGAATGGTTTAGCCTAAAGTGGTAAATGGTGTTAAGTCACAAGATTACCTGCCTTTTTACTGTATACTGTAGTTGTATGGAGTTCTAATAAATCATTTAAACAGATTTGTAAAATGACTCACCTGCTTCACCTGGAATCTTTCACTGACAGATGCACTCGCTAGCTGAGACCAAAAAGCTGAGGATAAGAGATCACATTTTTCTCTCTGCAAAAGCACTTTCGTTAACTTCTAATTTCAAATCCCAAGCATGTAAAAAGGGAGAGAGGTGCAAACATGAACTTGCATGTGTACACTGGAAGTGTTGGTTACGTGCAAACATGCTGACGTGAAATTATAGAGGCATATATCTAATAATGATGATAATTTTATTTATTGCATCAGTAGGAAAGGAAGTTTTAAAAAAAAATATCCCCTCGACTGGCAAGTTGTTGGTGATTCCCCAAGATTATTGTCCACCAGCACATCTCCAATCAGCTGTCAATAACTGTATCTGCACCTGTAACAGGATATGTCTCCTGTGTGGTGGTGAGACTGTGTGGTGCTGAATTGTAAGCAGTCTCTGTATTGTATCCCGATGAGCCGCCTATCCAGTAATTATTATGCCTGTCAACAGTAATTATTTTATGTGTCCAAGTGATTCACTGAACAGTTTTTATACCTGGAACAATTTGGCACAACGTGATGATTTTTTTTTTTTTTTTTGCTTTAGCTGATTGTTATAAAGTAAAGGTTGAATCCAGTTGAATCCCGTGCCTGTAGAATAACGAGACCACTGGAGTTTATATTGGTTCCCCATGAGTGTCCCTTTCAATATGCATGCCTGTGGAAATTCTATCTGACAAAAGAAAAAGAGCTCCACTTCAGAGGAGACAAATAATTAAAAAAAAAAAAACAGCGTAGAAAGTGTTCAAAAATAAAGGCACAGACTGTGAACAGGCTCCTGATGAAGAAAGCCCCAGAACTGGAGAGGGTTAAAAAGTGACAATCAGTTGGCATTATTGCTCCCAGTTCGTCATGCTTTGTTATGAGCTTCATATGCTTGTATGTTTTAGAGCAGAAGGTGAGTTGGGTAGTTGCTGGGAGGAGGGAAAATTGGTCTGTTGCCACTTTAATATGTCATTCTGCTGAATCTACTTATCATTCTGTTTAGAGTGTCACCAATTACTGATAATGTACAGTCCAGTAAAGACTGATTAAGACAAGGTTAATCAGTCTCATACCATAATCAAGCAATCACCATTATCATACCGTAATCAAGCAATATTTAAAATGCTCTGACTCATGAGCCATTGCCGTGATCAACAATTAAGCTTTTGTTGGGTGTCTTTATAAAAGTATCAGATGATCTGATTGCCCTCAATTTCAAGCCTTTGACAGACAGCAATCTGCAGGTGGTGGACAAGTTTGGCATCAACCAAAGAGAGGGCCCAATTACAAAGTTTGCAGCCATTACCTATAAAACAAACATCAAGCATCAAATGATTAGTTTCTAACTTGAAGATTAGATTTTTTATTTTTTTTTATTTTTGCAGCTTAGTGTCAAATGACACTTATCCCCTCCAGACTCCAGCAAGCACGCACAGCAGACCCTCGTCACCCATTTGTCTCCGTCTCCTTTGCTCTCCCTCTCTTCCGGTGAGCTCAGTTCGATGGGTGTGATGTGTGCCGCATCACAACCCCCGCACAGCTTGTTACCATGGCAACAAAGGAGACAGAAGGCAAGAAAATTATAGAAAGACAGAGATAGAGTGTGTGAAAGAGTAGAAGTTTGCAAGAGAGGGATCAGAATGTTTACTTGTGTACTATATCCATGCCTCCATCTGTGTCCAATTACTATAATGAGAGACTTCACAGGTAACAGCTCAGAGGCAAAGCTATGCAGTGTAAGGACAAAGCGACAGCTAGCAGAAGACTTTTCTACCTTCAGAATATAAATCTGCTGTAAAAGCTCTAAATAATAATGATCTGCAGCTTATTGCTCCCAATTCAATGAGGCAGTGTGACTCTAAATATTGCCACAAAAAACTCAGTTAATATGTCATCAGAAGGAGCACGAAGTACAAACCCTGCTTAACTGAAAACCAACTACTGAGACTACTTTAATGACTCTAGTAAACCAAATGCACAAAGCCTTACCAGGAGGAGGGCTACATATATGACGACACTTTTGATTTAGATTTTAACACTCTTTAATTTTTATTTTAAGCCAATCAATCATTGGCTTATCAATTACAGGGGATATCAGTTAAACCAAATAAAAAATAGTTGTATTTTATACCAAAAAACACATAGTTGACAGGCATTGACATCCAGAAAAGTGTTAAAAATATGTCATTTGCTTCTGCAAGCACTAAAAAAATACCATAAAATCCTCTTGCTACTGACCCTGAAGTAATCCATACTCTTATCAATATAGCACAGCGCTTTTATATGGGAACTACCCCCTCATTCCCAGGGAGTCAATCGCTGCTATTTAGTTAAAGATGGTAGTGTCTCAGAGATATGTGCAAAATGTTCTTTGTGGTGATGTGCCCAATAATGACGCCCAGCTCCTCTCATCTGGAAGTTTTTTGAGCATCCCCTGTGGTGCATTTTAACTCAAACCAAACCATTTCCTACACCTAACCAAGTAGTTTTGGTGTCTCAGCCTAACCAAACTGTAGACAAAAGTGGAAGTGAAAAGCAAGCAAAAACAAAATGACACAAAGTGCAAAACAAAGCTCCCGAATGGGGCATAGATCACAGTAACCTGGCAGAGAAACTGCATTAAATTGCTGCCACTCTGTCTTTTTGTCGCTTTTTAAAAGCAACAGTGTTAGCTCACATTTTCCAATATTGCCACAGCTGACAAAGGACATCTTTTCTCCACCACGCTTTTGACAGAAGTGCAGTATTTGACACCCTGGGATGTAAAAGCATTGGTACTATAAAAGCCAGAGAATAGCCTAAAGGCTAGTTCACACACAGCAGCAGCACCAGCACAAAACTGAAAGAAACCGGCTTCGGTTTTAACTTTTAGTTAACACTTATTGGCACTTATTAATTTAAGCAAAATAAATTCATAAAGCATGCACAAACACCATGGATACGATCTGGCGATGAAGACTGGCTGATACAGTAAAACACTGCACCCCAGAGACCAGACATTTTATATGTTTCTAATTAGGATACCGAGGATAAGTAGTGTCTTTTATTCTCCTCCTCTCAATATAAACAGGTCAGAGACTTATGTAGACTGTGCACATGGATATCTTCATTAGCTTGTACATAATCTATGGTTGTGTGCCTACCTACAGTTACCTATTGACGTTATGACTACTAACCATGTGACATGGTTAATTTGTCAGCCATTATGGACCTGACAATCACGGTGACGATATAGGATCAAGCGAATAAGACCTCATTCACACAGGCTTAGAGACCGGTTCGTGAACATCTGGCAGCCACCGGTTGTGAGGGAAAATAAGTATTCCCCAATCGAAGTTGATGGCAGTTGCTCGGAAACTTACTGCTAAAGCCGCAGTCACACAGACCTAGATATTTGTAAGTGACCTTCATTTTTCCCTAGCGACAGCTGGTTTGCTAGGGTAAAATAGGTATTCCCTGACCGGTTGGCAAAAACCTCCTTATGATTGCGTTCGTCACTACAATATTGCATACATATTATTATGTATTACATATTAGTATAGCTACTCTCTGAAAAGTGCAACACAAACTGGAAACATGTTGTGGAAGCATGCTGATTGCAGCTCTGAGGCACAACTTTAATTTTGAAGGCAAATGGTCCGTTTATGTTATGTTGCTACCACTCAGCTAAAAGTTAGCGAGTGTTTGCAGATAAACATGAAAAACTACAGGCAACTGTGGAAATCTTCTAGCAACCAAAAGCACTCACGAGAAGGTTTTTGGTGCAGCACCTTCTTTGCAACCGATCTCACCCAGTGAGTCGGCAACTTCTAGGAACCACTGCCAACCGGTCGGGTAATGTACAACTCTCCCTAGCAACCGATGGCATCGCGTCCAATATGGTGGCAAAACCTCGAGCAATGTGTGCATAACGTCACATGAGAAACCGCAGTTTTTTTCTCTTTAATAATGATTGATTATTGGGTTTGTCAGCATTTTCAAGTTGTTATTCACAATGTTGGTTCAAATTTGCAAAAATGACCAACTTCCATGAGAGAACGAAGGAAGGAGACAAGAAGGAGATCACTGGGTGAGGCATGTGGTACCAATGAAATGTGAGAAAGTCATTAAAGTCCACAGTAGCATGCAGCTAATTTACTGTAGATCCATCTGGTACGCTATCTCTCTCCCTCTCTTTCTCTTTGATACACACACAAACACATATGCACACACACAGACACACAGAGACACACACACGATTCTGTGGGCGATAAGCTGGATGTCTCGTTACTGGGCATTAGCTGCACCTCTCCTCACTAATCCCTGCTGTCAAGCAGACAGACTGGTTGTGTGTGTGTGTGTGTGTGAGCGTGTGCAGGCCCAACCAGTATAATTATCACCATCATGTAAAGCAGGCAAAAGCTCTGACTACTGCTTCTAAGCCACGGGCCCATCATTAGGCTACACAAGATCGTCTGTTAATGCCTGTGTGTCCACATGTGTGCAGGGAAGAGTGTGCGGTTGTGTGTTTTTAGAAACTTGTGACTCGGCTTACTTGAATGTTGGTGTCTCAAGTAAAGGAGTGCATTTAATAAATATTAGTTCACGACATGCATGGATAAAGTATGTTAGACCACTTTTAGTTTTCACTGTGTTAAGGCATCATAGTCCTGATACAGTGACGTAAAAAAAAAAACCTCACGAATCACATATGCATTAAATCAGCCACAAGCCACTATAATCATTTCTTGTGTCATGTCAACAGATAACTGTCAGCATACAGCAGGTGGAGTATTGAATTTCTATTATCTTATAAATGTTAACACTATTCAAATGCAAAATGACCTTACAGTAGGGTGCCTGGCTGTGCAGCTGCTTTTAAAAGTCAGTTGAGTTTCGTGACTTTAGCACAGAGACCTTTAATGGAGAACTGGAGAAAGGGAGGGAGTGCCGAGAGCAAAAGGAAAATGATAGAGGAGTTTGGGAGAGCTGAGACGGAAAGGGGATGAGGGAGCCAAAGACCAAAAGGCCACCGTGGTGATAAAGATAAGCAGAAATAAGAAAGACCAAGAGAGAGAGAGTAATGTTACCTTGGTGGTGTATTACCTCAGCAGGTGATATTACAATGTCTGCTGTGCTGAATATGAGAGATGACACTTTTATGTGTGAAGCAATAAAAAGTGATGAGGTGAGACCGGGAGGAATAGGCAGAATATACAGCCTCTGTTTTTCCTCTATCACTTTCACCCTGACATCATTCCTATATTTCTCTCTCCCTCCCTCTCCCTCTGTGTCTTTCCAGCCTGCTCTAATTCCCAGGGCTCCAAAATCTGCTGTTTTGTCAAAGCTGCTGAAGTCTGAGAGACACGAACGAGGTGTTCTTTTGGCTTTAGTGCACTGCCACGGGGTCACGGCACTGGCGAGACGGGCCTCAGCTCATCCCATATAGATGCTCTTTCAGGACCCTTGCTGTCACATTTGAATGCACTCTAAATCCTTAAGCATCGTTTTTCAGTATGTAGGGTTTATTTTTAGAAGGCTTTACCCAAACCAAAATCTTCTGAACCTAGCAACCCCCCCCCCCCCAAAACAAACTCATTTGTGACCAAAAATAAAGCAAATCGTACAACCTGTGGCTTTCCACCACTGCCTGTCCTGCCTCCTTATGCGGACTTTGTCCCTTAAAGAGGCCACAGCCACTGCCTCTTCTTTCCTTGTGAGTGTTTAAAGCAGCACTGTTAGCTAATATTATCCAGTATTGCTGTGGCAGGTGCATCAAAGCACAAAAGCCAAAGGGCATCTTGTATTTCTTTGACAGCTTCTGAAAAAATGGCAGCGTTTGACGTCCAGGGATGAGACTTTCTCCACTGCACAACTCGACTGTTTTCACCTCAGACATTATTGCTCTTCTTCTTCCTAACCTTGCAAAGCACACACTTATCCACCTCACAGAACGCTTCCAGCTTCCTTTTGATCCTCTTTTCCCTCCACCCATTCCAGCTCTTCCCTAGAGATCATATCTGTGTCACTTTATCCCTCCACCTCTCCCTCGCTCTCGCTCTCAGCTCAGTGGATTTGATTTCTTCACTCCTTCTGGTTTTTCACTCAGGTCTCATTGTCTCAGGCTTGCTGTTTGTTTTGCCATTGTACTTATATTATCCACATTCTGTCTCCTCTGATAAAGTTTGGTTGGCAATACTGATTGATGATGGAGTAGAAATTTGATGATCCCAAATACCTGGACATACAGAGGCTTTCTCACTCCATGCCACATGCATGCACAACTTTCAACAGCAGATGAGACTTTAATGAACCGGTCAGTGTGCATATCTCTTGACCAAGTGTGTGTGTGAACGTGTGTCCGTGTGCTGCTCTCACACCTGACTGCGTCCAGACAAAGACCACATCTGGAGGGGAATAATATGTGTTATCTGCACTCATCCATTTTCTATCCTACCTTGTAATCTCCTTCTCTATCAGTCTCCGTCCATGCCACCACTCCATTGCAAGTTATTTTCACTCTTTGCACCTTTCTTTTTCCCTGAATCTACTGCCTTTCTTTCCTTTATGTGTTATTCAGTGTATCTGTTCGTACAGTGTTAGGTCTGCACCGCAATAGACATGTCCAGAGTCTACGCCACCTCTCGCCCTATGATGACTGCGACAGAGTCCAGCCTGAATTGGATAAGTGGAAGATTATATAGTGTAATAAAAGCTCTTTAATCACATTGTAATGTACTTTTCCATCTTCACTCTGCTTTCTTATGTTACTTTTTATAGCTGCAGATATTGTGAGTTATCTCAGTCGCATTCATTTAGAGAACTTGGACTTCCTCTTAAAAGGTGCGTGTCCTCACTTCAGTTGTTGGTGTGGGAATATTCAGACAGATGTGGACTTCGGCTGCCAAATATTGCAAACAATGTTTTTGCATGTAGCGTGTTGCTTGTTAAGCGATAGCGTATTAACCTCGTTTCCAGGTCAATCTCCCTCTGTTGTCTTTTTAACCTGCTGTAATGCTTTGTGTCATGTTTGAAAAACAGAAACAAGCCCCTAAAAATTATCAGCGCTCAGATTCTTAACCTCTCCAGCTTTTTATTAGCACTACTTGTGCAGCTCGTCATTAGGCTACGATTTTTTAAACTAACGGTGTACACAACAACTGGTAATGTGTTCTTTTTATTGTGAAGGAAAACACCTGAAACGCTTAAATTAGAAAAATAGAACATTTAATATTGAAGCATCAGAATTAAAAACGTACACGTGATCATGTGGAGGTCCTCTGCCTAGAGAGAGCCCGCTGCTCCTCAGTAACCAAAACATTTTATAGTGGAATGTTATCAGAATCAAAATTACATTAAGCTGAGGATCAGGACTTCATAGTGATTCAAACCAAACAACATATTAATGTCTAACCTCGTGTTGTGGCTGGATCATCTCAGACGTTCTCATGGCTAAAGTTTGATTCATTTTCTTCCTGTCATATGATGCCATTTATTTCTGCCCACCGGGGACTCTCAACATAAACTTTTATTAAGGAAAGATTTTACATCCATCCTCCATCTTCCCTGTGCGAATGTGTTTATAGCCTAGCCACAGCTCTGTAGCTATTACACGTCAGCTGGCCTAACTTCACTAACCCTCTAAATGTCGGTGCTACAGTATTTAGTTTTCCGTCTTTGTTCACGTCCAAAGTTATTAGCAGGGCCGTATGTTTTAAATTTTAAGAAATCCTGCAGTCAGAGCATGGTATGTCATATTTAGGTGGAAACTAGCTTGATAACTTCCTGCTAATTTCTAACTCAACGAAACCTTGTAAATCCTCTTTTTCATGGATGTTAAACTTTATTGAAAAACCTGAGAGAACAGCCACGCTGATTGTGCTATTGGATCTGAAAGAATTTCTTTTTAATTTTTGGGAACTGAAGCAGCCTTTAGGACTCAGCAATGACAGCAGATTTAAGCAGATCGGATGAATTACAGTTGAAAACGTCGCATTTGTGGTCAGAAACAGTGATATTGAGTAAATCCAGAGACACCTTTACGCACAGGTTAAAACCAGTATCTAAAGTGTGACCATGATTATGTGTGCACCCATACGCACACACACACTAATTCAAAATTTAAAAAGGTGTAGAAATGTTAAAAAAAAACAAAACAAAAACACTCAGGAGCCTGGCATTAGTGGCGTCATAATATTTAAATGGAAATACGGTGTCTGCTTAAAATTTTGTTTTTAAGCCCTCTGCAACAGAAATCTGTTAAGGTCAGTAAATTAAATCAAAACTAATTTGAAAAACCATTTATTTTAATCACACAACAAAAGAGCTCAGTGTTAATATTTTTACCATCACTGTGGCAGAGCAGTGCCATTTATTTATGTGTGTAAATGCAAATGTGAGCTGTCATTTGAATTTTTTCTTTCTTTCTTTCTTTTTTATTTTGCATCAACAAAGTTGTTTATTTTGCACACATTTGAGTAAAGCGCCATGCCTTTTTGTGCAACAAAAGAGAGACGTTATGTGGTGTGAGCTTTAGTTTTCACTGGGGACACGCTCATCAAAAATACACAGGCTCATAGTACTAGAAGTGAGGTGCAGCAGTGGTATGTCCTTGTGTGCCGGGTTTTTGCAACAGTATCTAATGTAAAACAATTCTTCTCCATTGCATGTCATATATTTTCCAAGGACATTTTCTTGGTGACAAACAAGTTTCAGTAGGCCGGGAAGGTCAGCGCCATCGCTGAAATTAGCATGCTGGAAAAAAAAAAAGGATGATACAGTAGTTTTTGGTTTATTTCCATCACTTCTCCTTCTGTTCAGGTGACCTTCACTGAGCTAAAGTGGCTTCAGTGTGTCAGTCCAGAATGAATGAGAGTGAGCCAAATGGGCTGTCTGAACATCACTTTCAGGTGTTTTTTTCTTCCTTTGTGAAAGCAACAGTTGAGGCATGATCTCTTCAGATTGTCTGTCTTCATGTCTCGTTCTCATGAATGGGCTCTTGCTTGAATGCATTGAGGGAATTTGTCACAAGCACTCACTTGCTTCTGTCCCTGTGTCAAATATCAAATTGAGGATTTGTTGTGTGAAGCTCAGGGGGAAAATGCTGCACAATTTTGTATGCCTAGGGTACCCTGGTTGAGTATGAGAAAAGGTAAGGTTTGTTCTTCTTTATATGTCTTTGTAGATATCTGAGGTAAATAATTATACGCTACAGCTGAAAGAAAGTGTAATATTTATAAAACTGTGACCGTTACCTGCAAATGCTTTATTCCATTGTTGGAGTTCAGCAAAAACTCTTAATGCCTATCTTGTTGAAGTATTACTTTTGTGTGTTTGTGTTTATGAATATGAATCCTTTGTGCATTTGTCTGTCTGCGTCAATTATTTTCTCTCAGCCAAATATTGGGAATAATCTGTCAATTTAAGTTGCAGTCTTAAAAAAATACAAATGCGAGCAGATGGGAAATTCATCTGCATCATTTGGAGACATAAGAAAATTAAATAGACAGCGGTACAGCATAAGACGAGAGAACTGTTCAAAATCCAGATGTAGTGAAAAAAGGCAAACAGGAAAAGATGAGAGAGGAAAGAGTGTCAGGGAAACAGAGACAGAGGGTAACAAAGTGTGGCATCAATAGATGAGTAAAAGTGAACCTGCTGCCAAGGTAAGCAGGTGCGGGCTGATCTGCTGCTTGAGTGTGTGTGTGTGTGTGTGTTATTGAATGATGGGCGTGTAAAGTGGTCCGATCACAAAATTACACAGTTGGGTACACACATGCAGGTTGGCCTCACATCTTTCTCTTTATGTCACACACACACACACACACACACACACACACACACACACACACACACACACACACACACACACACACACACACAGAGTTTAGCGCCACTGTGTCTATGCGTGAGACAGTTCTGACATTTGGCTTAATGAGTTTTGCTGTTGTAACTGTGAACTTTGACCTCCGTTTGGCTGAGGCCGTTAATAGATGAGCCGGCACGGCTCAAGAGTGGTTACCACTTTCAGTTGGAGTCATCGGAAAGACCGGCTGAGAGACATCATCTCCCGAGCATGTCCCGGGTCTGCTCGAGTTAGACGTGCCTGAAACACCTCACTTAGCAGACATCCAGGAGCCAACCTAGTCTGACACCGGAACCACCTCAGCTGAGTGTATTCAGTGTAGAGGAGCAGTGTTTCTCCTCTGAGCCCTTCCTGAATGACTGGATTTTGCATCCTATCTAAGGCAGAGCCTAGTAGATGGGAAGCTTAATGTTCTTTGCTTATTCTACTCATAGTGACCCACAGTTCTTAGGTGACGCTGAGACTGTAGCTTGATGAGTAAATTGACAGTTTCACCTTCAGGCTAAGCTCTCTTTACTACAACAGACCAGCACAGTGTCACTGCACCAGTTCCCCAGAACCATGTAGGATGCGATCATAAGCCTTTTCAAAGCACATGTAGACTGGTTGGGCAAACTCCCATTCTTCTTCTTTGTTTGTTTGCTTTTTTCTTATGAATCATAATAATAATAATAATGGTGGAGTCAAAAGTATACCTCAGTGGGCAAATTACAGCTATCTGGCACCCGCTTTTTAAATCCTCGCACTTAAAACTTGATGTGAGAGACATAGCTGCTACTTTTGTGATTTTCCTGTTTGGTTGAAAAAGACTCAGATTGCAGATTGCTGTGTGTGCTGACACAAATTGACACTTGTTGCTGTGCCATGGCGCCTGGGGAGCTTTCATCTACAATAACAGCAGCATTTTAAAAAGATGAAGCAGCCAAATTCAGTGACTTGGATCCTTTTGACATCAGTGATGTTTGTCTTCTTGCTTTAAATTACTGAATGTAAAGCTGTTAGACTGCCAGCCATCCAGTTGTAACCACCTACAGGATCTAGTACCTACACCTACAGGACAGTACTGGTGCTGTCTGTCCAGCTAATTAATGCTGTCAGATTTTGTTGCTGGACCACCGGCGTGTGTGTTTCTGTGTTTATGCGTGCGTGCACTCTTTATGGTTGTAAGCAGCAGATGCTCATCTAGAAGCTCTGCCAGGTTGCCATGGCAGCTAGAGAGTGGGTGGGTTGGGGTCAGGTGGCATGTTATTATTGAACTCAGACATTAATTACTAAAGTGACCTATTGGCAGCACAGCCTCAGATCAGATTCAACTATTTTGCCAAAGCAAAATCTGTGACCTTATTTTCCTCAGCTAAATCAACTTTACTACAATGATTATAGTGATCTCCAAATTTCTAAATGAATGCAGCAAGACTGGAAAATAAATGCGGGCCTAAATGAGAACTGCAACCACAACTGAGGTCAAGAAGAAACAATAACACATATGAATTTTAAGACTTGGAATCACAAATGCTGTGTTTCCTTTACAGATGGCTGAAACAGGCTCATTTTAATTTAGATGAAATGATCAACAAATATACCTTTGTTTAGCTGTGGGGGTGTAAAAATACAGTCAGCTCGTGATTTGATTCACCAGAGTGTTCACACTTTAATGCCATCGCAATAGTTTTATCTGTAAACTTCATGAGCTCAAGCTTAAGTTTTCATCTCAAACTGGTTTCTTGGACATGACAATGTAGTCAGATGGCCTCCACAGTCACCAAATCTCAATCCAGCTGCGCACCTTTGGGATGTAATGGAACGGGAGATTCACATCGTGGATGTGCAGCCGACAAATCTGCAGCAACTGCGTGACGCTATCATATCAATATGGACCAAAATGTTTTTAGCACCTTGTTGAATCTCTGCCGTGAAGAATTAAGGCATCTCTGAAGGCAAAAGGAGGTCCAACCGTAGAACCACGGAAGTGCTCATACCACAAGATAACTGACCAAAATCTCTTATTATTAACCAGGTTACTGCTGTTTCAGGTGATTAATAGATATCTGCATCTCAAATGACACGACCTGAAAATGATAACAGTTCATAAAATTTTCCGGATCAACCAATTGATAAAAACGGGCCAAACCCTTACTGTGCCAGCCCAGCTTTAAATGCAGATCAAATTGTCTTTCTTTCTTGTCTTTCGTGCACATCTTTATCTAAAACTGAATTGAATATAAAAGGTGAGAATGGCCTAATGGAGATAAATTGAGATGCAACAGATGGAGAAGGCAAATAGAAATAGTTTTGTTTTTTTTTTTTACCAGAGGTTTGGGGTTTGATCCTCGTGGTCAGCCAGGGCCTCTCGTTCTCAAGTTGATGGGTGGATGGTTAAATTTCTTTTCCATATGAGACTATTTTCATAAATCCATTGTTAGTGCGATAGCGTGGGGTAGATGCTGAAAATATTTTATCAAGTTAAAAGCTGCAACAACAACAAAAAAACACATTTGCTCATTGTGTTTAGTCCACCTGTAAAACCTTGGCTGGAATTTAGAGATTCAGAAACGTCTGGCTTAGATAGATTTCATAACCAAGAAAGAGCCAACTGAAAATTAATAATCATTCGCAAATGAGTTCCAGTTTCTATTTATACTCTGAATGAACAGGCAATTGCCCCAGGCCTCTGTATGTAGAATTGGTTTTTAAAAGTTCTGCTTAAGGTGGTGCAGTGGCCTACAACACAGGCATACTGTACGGTTATGCAAATAGCATTTCCAATATTGGTAGAGATGGGGCGCCTGATGTTAATTGAATAGTGAGTAGAAAAGTATGTGTGCATGTGTGTGACACGGAGAGAGAGAGGGAGAGCGTGTGCGCGTACACTTAAAATCCAGTGTGCTTCTAATGAGACACAAAGTACAGACAGCAGGTTGAGCGTGGGCTGGAAACCATGGCAACGGCCTTGGGCTCCTAGACATGTGGAGAGAGACAGAGAGAGAGAGAGAGACAGAGCGAGGATGTCATTTAGAACGGCCATTGTGATCAAAAATAGAGTGAGCAATTGATCAGCCTAATGTATGATGACACAGAGTATACAAGTGTACTACAGTATACAGCTACTGTCTTTGTACATACACGCACAGGTATGTACACAATCAGTTTACACTGTTCATAGGTATATATACATACACCTTAAGCTAAGGTGGCAACATCACCCACACAGAACATACAAGCTTTAATCATTTCATGCTAAATATTCTTTAAGTGCATAGTGCTCACAAAGATCATACACCTTTGGTGCTTTTGTGCTTGGAAGCATGTAGCTTGGCTGTTGTGCATTTGAAAGTGAGGTGGGAACTGAAAGGAATCAATTACCATACATTAGCCGTGGGTGTGCTGGAAACTAGCGTCAGTCATTGCACATCACGCCAACTTCTCTCATGCTTTATAGAACAGTGTACTCCATGCATTGAATTACTGACACTTTGTAACTGAATGAAGTGAGTCCACTTTATTAAAGGATAGTAAAATCCTTGTTGAAGAGGCGCAGACTTGCTTCCATGCATACTGCAACTCCTTGGGAATCATGACACCACAAATATTTTGCAGACTGTAAGTAATTTGTGTTTGAACCATTCAGATTCACACTTTAATCTGAACAATCATTAACAAAAGACCAATTTCAAGCATGTGTTCAGCCTTGACAACAACGTTACAGTTTGCTGCGTGAAAAAGAAGCAAGATTCAACCCCGACTGTGCCTCCACCTACCACCTACTTTGATGCAAACAAGTCACTGAGATACCAAACAGGCACAGCTAAAGACAAATCTCGCTCTTTGTTACAGTACTAGCACTGCACCACAGCACCACTGAACATGACACATCCCACACGAGGAGTCTTTTGCAGGCTCTTAGACAGGCGCTCATGAAATCAATCCTTTATCAATAATTCCTGCTTTCAGATAGCTTGATTAAAAAAAACATTTTTAATACATGTTTAGCTGCATTGCACTGCACATAATGCAAAGAAGCACAACAGTAGAGAGAAGAAAAGGTTAAACCACCTGATACCGCTTATTCATACACATGTAAACAGCTGTCGAGTGTTTCAGCTAAAAACTAAAAATAGCAATGTGGAATTCAGATGAAAATGTGATATTTGTGGAGACAACTACCATTTCCTAAAATGTGTGGGAGTCATTATGCTATCTGAGAAACTATTATTTTATTTATGCAAGACAGCAAACAGAGCAAATATCATTAGCTGCAATTATACTGGGGAGCTCAGAAAACATACCATTTTTTTCCTGCAGCCTGTGAGTGTAAGACAACATTTGGGGTGCTAGGGCAACAAAAGGCTGGAAAAGTTGTGTAATCCTTAAAAAAAAAAAAACAGTTGATGGACAATTCAATTCAATTCAATTTATGTAGCACCAAATCACAACAGTCGCCTCAAGGCGCTTTATATTGCAAGGTAAAGAACCTACAATAATTACAGCTAAAGAGAGAAAACCCAACAGTCAAATCGACCCCTTATCAGTAAACACTTGGCAACAGTGGGAAGGAAAAACTGCCTTTTAACAGGAAGAAACCTCCAGCAGAACCAGGCTCAGGGAGGG